>JBBPUK010000386.1:0-20025 GCA_038094635.1 Tylopilus cervinicoccineus
TGCACACGCTGGTAGCGGACTCGGAGAGCAAACCTTGTAGACATGTCTTACAGTCCCGTGAGTTGTCCACTACCCAGGGGTAACTCTGCTAGTGACCTTACACCCTGGTACAAGTCACGACGGGAATGAATTTCTGACGCTCTGCATGCTGCAGGCTTCCTCGAGAACCCTTGTCCTGGCATGCGGCGATGAGCCTGTGGTTGCCCGCATGTCCTCCAGCGGTCCTGGACTCCACGTCACCGTGGTGGGGCGCAATCCCCAGTATCATTGTATATAAAACTGCGCCCCAGCCTCACAAGTCACTTCCTTGGTCTGAATTGTGGACAGATTATGCTCAAGCGAAAACCTTACGCTGGCTTGACCCGCCAACTCGTCCTCGCGTTTGATATCGGGACCACTTACAGTGGCATCTCTTTCTGCATTCTCCAGCCAGGGGAGGTCCCTCAGACCCAGGGGGTGATGAAGTAACCTTGTTCGTTTTTCATGGTTTCGCCGAGTCCTGACTTGGTGACAGATACCCTGGGCAGGGGCAGGTAGGCGACTTCAAAGTCCCTTCTGTCATGTACTATGATTCTATGGGAAACCTCAAGAAGGTCGGCTACGAGGCCCTCAAGGATGAAGTAGCTGAAGAGGCAGCAACCGAAGGATGGGTGAAACTGGAATGGTCAGTCGTCGACAAACCAAAACCTTACTCCCTATTCACGTGTGACACCGACAGGTGGAAACTTCACCTCCGTCCAAAACATCTCTCCTCTGCACACATAAAGGACGACGACGTCCCGCATCTTCCAGGAAGCAAATCCATCATTCGGGTTCTGGCAGATTTCATCGAATACTTATTTCGGTGTGCCGAAACCTACATTCAGGAATCGTACCCCAGGTATATATGGGCATCGGTCAAGGACGATATCCAGTTCATTTTTACGCATCCGAATGGCTGGGAGGGTGCGCAGCAGCAACAAATTCGACGTGCGATCGAACTTGCTGGTCTCGTCCCTGGAACTCCCGATGGACGTGCTCGTGTCCGTTTCTTGACAGAAGGCGAAGCAGGTCTTCATTTCTGTATCTGGGACTTGTTTTCGTCAGGGGTACCCGATCAATCAGAGTATCCTCAGGGTCAGGGTGTTGTCGTCATTGATGCCGGCGGTGGCACCATCGACTTGAGCATGTACTCGATGAAGTTCGATCCGACATCCTTTGAGGAGATTGCGCCTGCAGAATGTGAGTATCGACTTTTTTCGACGACATTTCTTCACATTCTTTCGTCAGGTCGTCTGCAGGGATCGGTACTTGTTACGCACAGAGCAAAGAGGCTATTACAAAGTAGGTAGTGAAGTGACTGTCCTGTTTGTATGCTGACGGGCTTGAAAAGGAAAGCTTCAAGGCTCACGTTACTCTAGCCCAGAAATGATGGACGACATCACCAAGACGTTCGATCAGACAACAAAACTTCACATCTGTAATTCTGAACAACCGGCTTACATCAAGGTGGGCAGTCTCCGCGAGAATGATCCCGACCACGATATCAGACTCGGAAAATTGAGACTCTCTGGGTAAGATTTCTATCCGACATCGGTGGGTGTCGTTTGTGGTGACTGGTTACTGTGTCTCCAGGCAAGAAGTCACCAAACTTTTCGACGATTCCATTAGCGCTGTCATTAATGCATTCGAACAGCAGCGCAGCTATGCGACCATCCCCATCACCGTGGGTGCCCCTCTCCGGGCCTGGATCTAGATGCATGACTTGGGTTTTTCATGACCATAGATGGCGTTCCTTATCGGTGGATTCGGAGCGAGTGACTGGCTCTGGTCACAGCTCGAAATATATTTCAGATCACAAGGCATCGAGCTTTCTCGTCCAAGCAGAGTGTGTGTATATGTTCTATCTGGTGCTGGGAAGTGTTCATTAACGGAGTTCAGTCATAAAGCTGTCCCTGATGGCGCTCTTTCGTTCCTCGTCGATCACCTAGTAAAATCGCGCGTTGCACGTGCCACATACGGCACCAAGTATTCAGACCACGTAAACGAAAAGAATCCTGAACATCTCTCCAGGCGATCAACCTGGTATATGAGCGCATCTGGACTGCGCGTTGTACCCAATGCATTTCAAGGAATTCTCCGCAAAGTCAGTCTCTGTTTCGAGTGACATTTGACGCACACATGATAGCATTCTCGTAGGGCGTTCAAGTGAGTGAACAAAAAGAATTCCGTTGTCCGTTTTCCTTCCTTGGAACGACCAAGTCGGAGTTTTGTGTCCAGGAGATGCCCGTTATGTGTTATCGTGGCACTTTGTCTGACCCGCAGTGGATTGATCGTGACGAAGGTAGGTTCTTTACGATGCCCGTAATCACGCTCTGAATCGAATGTGTTAGATTCGTTTTCGACGCTTTGTAACGTTCGTTTCGATCTCCGTGAGGCGGCAAAGTCGTTGGCCCCGAAGAAAAAATTGTCGGGGCAATTGGGCATGTACTATAGTCTTTCCGTCGATGTGATCATTACGTTTGGGAGCACGGAATTCAGTGCGCAGGTTGCCTGGAAGGTGAACGTGAGTTATCAGGAACTAACTTTCGTCAGCGTTTTCTGATGACACTAATTTTTAGGGCGTCGAGTCCAAGTGAGTAGTTCTTCGGAGATTCTTCACGTCCGTCTGACGTACGCGACAGAAGCCCTGCGGCGATGATATATGACGAAGACAATTAAAGGCTGTTCTGGATGACCCATCTTTCTGATCCCACCTGGCGCTGCTGCATCGCAGGGGCATTTGCTTGAGCACGTCGTGGGATGTGCAACCATATGTAGCTAATACTTCTGAATGTCGTCAGTTCGTGCTCTGTGAGGCGGTGTGACATGTGCATGATTTTGTCGCACACGTGCTGGCTTCTCTAGCGCCAACTGGCCAAATGCATCAACGCCGCCATTGCGCGCATCAATACCTTATGTTATGTGATGGATGATGGATTTCTGAAAGCTAAGTGTCGCTATCCTATAAGACTGAGCTACCGTTTCAAAAAGTGGAAAAGACTCCTCTTGACTGCAATCACAGTGTGCATTACAATGATTCCGTCGTGGTGCACTCAGTCACTGTGTGCGTCAGAGACAGGGAACACCTAGCGAATGCTAAAATGTCCGGAGTTCGTCACGGGTGTACTGGCTTCTTCAGCACTAACGGCAGCACACACCGATGCATCGACACTGCGCATCACGATCCTTGATGTGGTGGATTCTGTCTCACGGCAGCGGTCTGCAAGCTGGGTTCCGCTTTCTATATAAGATTGTAGACTGCCGTTCCAAGAGGTGGGTAAAGTCCTCTTTTTTGTCCGTCGCACTCCTGATTGTCTGGTAGCATTCGGCCATCGAGACCATGTCCTCTGACCTACAGTCCGCGCTAATGAGCCTTCAGCTGAATAACTATGTTTCCAGTACGCTCATTCTCACTGATGTAGAGTCCGTACGATGAGAGCCCTGTCGCAGTCACCATCCTCGTTGCCGTCGGATACGATTACAGTGCGTCCTGGGTTCTATTTCAATATAATCTCCTAACATTTGGTCTGTCAGCCCTCACACTCTCGAATGAGGTAATGTCATGTGTTACACGAATGTTTCCCACTGACAATCTACGTAGATCGAGTACATCTGGGTCTGTGGACACTTCGTCGGGGTGACGCATTCCTGATAAGTCCACAGTTAAAACCCTGGACCTGGGTATCAACACTGTTCATTCTTGTATGTCTTGAACCTCCTTTATATGCGTTCTGATAATGTACTAAGCATTTCCAAGGTTCGTTATGTTGGCCTTTACACCTTCGTGTGAGTTTATTTGACATATACATATTCAGAATTCTAACTCTAAACACCTCATCAGAATCAAGAGTCTCGGTATGTCTTACATTCAGAATACGAGATCTGCTGAACCATGACTCTACATCAAGTTGGAAGCAGCTTCGTTTCTGACTTGAAGGTACTTCCCTCTAACAAAATAACTAACAAGTATACTGAAGCGTGTATGTGTGTATAGACGTACGTACTCATCGCACTCCTATCATCAACTCCCACGTAACTAATCTCCATTCAACAGTTGTGAGCACATTTTTTGACCAAAAATTTGCCCATCTACTGGACGCTACTTACAGATTTTTTCAAGGTGAGATAATAATTAGGGTCAGTGATTGGTCATTCATTTTTTTTCTTGGTGCAGCCGAGTGTGAGTTACTTTACTTTCAAAAGAAGCAGGCGCTGATGGTGGCTGCAGTCGTGATGATCCTCCGCGTTTGGGTAATGTATAATCGATCGAGGTTAATCCTCGGGTTTCTCCTCGTCTTGTTTTCTCTCGAGATCATCTCCCAGCTCTTCGGCTCTATCATGTACAGCAACACGAGGATGTTGACGGGTATGCAAAGACTGGATAAACGATGTATGTTACACTGACCAGCCACTCCATTGCTCCGCACAGCGACCACTGTCCAGATACTCGACTTTTCAATTTGCACAGTGCAAGATACGTCGATGGTTTGGTTGAACTTGGCAAATGGTCTTCCGATTGCGCTTGGCGCGGTGATGTGTGCGCTCACGCTCATCCAATTCGTGCGGCAGTCACTTCAGATGTACCGCGTGACAAATGATTGGCAACTCAATCGATACATGAACTTGCTTGTTACCCAGAACGTCTTCTATTTCTCTGCGTACGTCCTCGTCCTGGCCATTTTTCATCCTATCGTCCAACTTCATACATCACCTGATCGACAACAGAGTTGATGGTCGGTTTCTCCTCAGATTCTTTCTGGCCAACTTGATCAATATATTGTCCAACTTGGGAGATCTGCCGACGGGAAACTGGCAACAGTTCCTGACGGTTGTTATAGCCTATGTTCCCGTGTATACTCTGACCCCTCGATTCATCATCCACATTCGAGAGATGTATGCGCGCGACGTCCAGGGTAGATGTGGTGAGGGGATTGACACCGGGTTCGGCTTGTCATCATCCCGAAGCCATAGCGCGGATGGGATGGTGACCGTGGACGTGCACGTCGAGCAGGGCGAGGGACTGGAGGGAAGAGAAGAGATGGCGGTGGACATAGAGCGAGTCTAACAGAGTAAGTGAAAAATGGACGTACTGTGTATCGGGGCAGCAAAATCATTCGGTTAACTAGAACAGAGACGAATGGGTGACCGTGATGCACATGATATTGATATGTGACTTGCTCGGACGAGACATTGTATTTGATTTGAAAGAGATACACGTACCAACTCATCGCTGAAGACAACCCAATAGAAAAACAAGACCATTTGACGTGACACTCAATCCAAATCCACGCTAGGCTCACGATTTGCCAGATAAAGAGCATTTTCTTAACCCAGACAAAACGGTCCACCGGGTGGTACTGGACTAGGAGTGGGGTCGACGGCCAGACTGCGTAGTAACCTCCAGATCCTCGAGAGGTATCCAGTGGTTGACAAGGGGCGACGTGCACGAACAAGCATACATATTCTCCTTCTCGTACCATCCAATGATGCCATATGCCAAAAGTCAGTATCGACGGGAAATGCGAGCGTGAACGTGTTCCAATGACCCTCGTGCATCGTTCGCCTGATGCTGGGTGTTTTGTCCACAACTTACAGTCCTCGAGTAAAACTATCGGTGGACGAGGTGACGAGTTCTGTCTCCATGTCGCATACAATTTCGGCTACGGAAAGCAGACATGGGCTGGACGTTCCTGCTACGGTCGGCTGGTAAAGTGAGGTTCGTACATACAAATGGCTGACCGCGTTGGCAAGCTGAAGTGTATAGGAGCACCAGGCGGGTCGATCCCGTGATGGGATTCACGATTGAATGTCGGAAGGACCTCCAGTCCGACGCACTACGAGGGTGTGTGAATTGTGCGGGTGGGTTGGGCACCGAGCAGGTCGCCGACTGAGACCCATGAGCGAGTGCGACAGACAGCGTAGGCTGGACGTCGGGTAGAGTGGTGGACGGGTGCGAAGACGAGGAGTGGCCGACACAGTCGATGCGATGAAGCCAGCGAGCTGGCAAACGCGAGTGGCAGTCAGGAAGAGGCGCTGCCGACCGACTCACTCTTGCACGGACTAAGGAAAGACACGTACAGACGATCGGCAGTAGCAGACAATTGGAAACGCAGGCCAGTCTATAAAGACGAGTCATTGCAGTTGCAGACATCGAGTGACTAACTTTGAAGTCCTAGGCAACTTCCGAATGAGCAACTCGGTCGACCTTTGGTATTGGTGGTCACCAACCCAATTCCTCTCTCTCCGCATGTCATTGAAAGAGGTGCACATGTCCACGAGACGGGCGAGCGACACGACGAAGAAAAGGCTTTGATGAATACCCACAAAACCTTGGTGCACGAAAGAGATGTAAAAAATTACATACTAGTGTAGACGTCGCCTGTCAATGATGTCGAGGATCGACACAAGAGCCACTCCGGGTTTGATGACAATCAGCTCGGATGGCTTTCCCTTTTGTGTTTCCCCGGTTCCTACTCCCGTGCGGCGTTGCATCAATCCCAATCCCATCGCACACAGCACAACATCTTCCCGTTGTTCTGCACCTTGGACCCTATCGCCATTGCCATTGCCATACAAGTCCTCCATCGTCCTCTCGTCAAAAGGGACCTCAGGCCGTACCACCAGCACCTCGAAATCCTTCGATATCACCTCCACACCAGTGATTCTGTTAAGTTGTCCAGCAAGCCCAACGAAGCGGTGAACCTGCTCCCCGAACTCCGACCAGAGCGCAGACGTAATATCTGCTTTAGGCACGGAGCAACCCGCTGCTAGGAGAATGTCAGAGAATCCTGAAACGATGGTCTTGTCGAATGTGAGCGCGATCTCGGGATTGCTGGTACAGGCAGACGGGGTATATGCCCGCGTGAGCGCACGCCAATTTCCAGACACTGCTTGCCCCTCT
The DNA here is from genome assembly GCA_038094635.1 of Tylopilus cervinicoccineus. NCBI lineage: Eukaryota > Fungi > Basidiomycota > Agaricomycetes > Boletales > Boletaceae > Tylopilus > Tylopilus cervinicoccineus. The sequence goes on from JBBPUK010000386.1 coordinate 6,923, forward strand.
GTCAAAAGTGTCATGTAGGCCTCTGAAACGTACCGAAAGTGCCTCACCTACTTCTCGCATCCTCTCGTATATCGCATTGATGTACATCTTGTGCAATTGCTCCTCCCGTCTGAAGTTCCATGGTGATGCGACCTGGTACAGCTCATATACCAGATACGCCCGGAATGCCATTTCAACTGAAATAGGGATACCTTTCCTCGTCCCTAGCAACCACATGAATCTCGCACCCAAGGACTCCGACGTTCTTGTCTGCTCAATATTCGGCCATGTCGTCCGACCCGTTGGCGAGGTCTCGACCACAAAGTTCTTGGCTGCCCACTCGGCCAAGAACGTGGTGCACTGTTGCACCTCCTCGTTGAGATTCTGCAGAATATCGACGACCTCTGAACCAGAGAACGTGTCTGCGGTCACGAGGAACTTCTGGGAGCCCTGTAGTTCCTGCGTGCGCTGCTCGACGGTCACTTTCAATGATTGATACTTGTTGCTCAGAGCGTTGTATTGCGTCTCTTGCCTTTGCTTGAGCGCGAAGTACTCCTCTTCCGCTTTCTCGAGCGCAGCCCGATATTCATGATGTACGACATTGAGCTTCTTTGCCTGCTCGTCATACTGTTGTCTAAGGGCTGTATAGGCATCATCAATTCCTTTTCTTTGCGCTAGCGCCACTTGAAGCTCGTAGCGCGCAACCCTCAGCTCCTCTGACTGTGTCTCGTGCCGCTGTTTGAGAGCCGCACAGGAGCCCACCAGTGCTCTATTTTCCTCGAGTATCGCTCGATGTTCATGTTGGAGAGCACTGAACTCCGTCGCTTGCACCTCGTTAAGAAGATGGGCACCTGGTGAAGGTGATGAAATTGGCTGCGCGTCCTTCGTGTGTGTGCAAGGGGGGGTGACGGAGCTGATGCTTTTTTGCGGGTGACTCGAACTGCAACCATCAGAAACAAAACAAACTCGGATTTAGTATAGATTCTTCCACTCTCAGAGTGTTTCCACACCTCAACTCTCGCCTTAGTCCCACTGTTCTCGTTTTGCACATGATTGATGGCACCTCGGTCGGACGGCAAGGACCCGAGGTTCGTATGGACGGAAAGTTTCAGTGTCTGTCAAATGCTGTAATATTAGAAGTTTGCTTCTGTGTCCAAGGCACAGTCTGGATCATGCCTCTTGTGAGTGACGGGACTGCAGAGGAGCTGGAATGGCAACCTCGCGATGGTTCAAGTTAGGGGTATCGTCGCCACTATCACCTTGGGGCCCAGACACAGATCCTATCAACCATTTGACGATTGCCATTAAAAATCAGAGCATCCAAGAGCGATAGTGTAGTAGAAAGGCCTTGGGAGGGTGTGTGTGACCTGAGCGTAGGGTAAGCAGTAGGTGGGGCTCCGACGCGGCTGTTTCATATACCAGGGCGCAAGCTGCAGTTACACGGACCTTTGGGTAAACTCGATCATGGCATCAAAACATGCTTCTTACCTTGTCAATGTCCGAATCGTTGCCAGCCAACCAATGGCCCATTCACTTTGTGGTGTGCTGCACGCGAGCAGGTCGTCCTTGCCACTTACTATAGAGCAAACCCAAAAATGGTTGTCTGGATCGTGCAACTCCTGAGTCATTTGAGGTCGAATGCAGTATGTAGCCTCAACAGGCGACCTCACGGATGCCACGAACACTCGTCCGGCGTGCATCCTCGGCCCTTACGAGCATTAATACCGCCCGAAGTGAATGTGGCAGACAAGAAAGATCACCTTCCAATACATATGAGCACTCGACCTCTTTGATGCTCCGTCGTACTGCTGCCTAAGGGTGTAAGGGCGTCCGTTGGCTCTTTGTTTTCCGCGAGCGCCACCCGACATTCCTGTTGGAGAGCACAGAGATCCTTGCCTTGTAAAGGTGCCGCAGACTTGTTGAAGAAAGTGTTGGACGTCGACATCTCTTTCAGCAACGAATAATATACGTCCTACTCAGTGAGGGACATAGCCAGTGTTTCCTGGGTTGTGGCCCGCTCTCTCTCGTAGGTCTTAGAATCAAACATACAAAACACATCGCTTTATACGCATCACTTCACATCTACGCAGTGCGGACTTTGGACACATTAGATTTTCATTGGAAGCGCTGGCTGGTCACGGCACGAGTCCCTTTGCACAGATCACGATGGGAATGAACTTCTGACGTTCTGCGCGCTGCAGAGAACACTTGCCCGCGGCGATGATCCTGTGGTTACCTGCATGTTTTCCAGTAGCTCTAGACTCGTCGCTGCTGTGAAGCGTAATCCTTGATGTTAATTCGTCCTTGGGGCCAAACGAGAGGGAATAGGCAAATCTCGAGCTTCACGTGCAGCGAACACGTGATACTCGAAGAAAAACCTGTCCAGAAGAGGCGGTTGTTGTATTATTCTCGTACGGACCACAGTACAAACGGACTCGGTTAGATCCGTATTACATAATCACGTAGATAATCTTCGTCTCGACGCGACTCTACACCTCAGTCACTGACTCTATTCAGTACTGAGGTGAGATCCGTCTATCGTTACTTCACACCTTGTACTCATACATTACAGTGTACTTCTACAGGTGTGGAATACACAAGTCACTGACTCTATTCAGTACTGAGTGTACTTCTACAGCGGTTTGGACTCATGGTGCAACGTCCGTGCGATACTGTGAGCGTAGCGATGGTAGTAACACTAATTTGATCCTAGCAGGGAGCGAATCAGAGACTCTGAGCTAGACCTCGGGCTCACTTGGCAGGGATGACAAGAACGGGTCAGGGGTCGAGGAGCCCCTCGAACTGTCAACCCGCTAAGTCAGCAAAAGAGGAGGCGATGACAACACGGTGACGCAGGAGCAGGGCCGGCAGAGGTAAGCAGCAAAGTAATAAACCGCGCTAGGACTCACAAGTCACCCTCCTACTCTGGATTGTGCACGAATCATGCTCGAACGAAAACCTTACGCTGGGTTGACCCGTCAGCTCGTCCTCGCGTTTGATATCGGGACCACTTACAGTGGCATCTCTTTCTGCATTCTCCAGCCAGGAGAGATCCCTCAGATCAAGAGGGTGATGAAGTAACCTTGTGCCTCTCTCCTAGCTTCGTCTCGTTCTGACTTGGTGACAGTTACCCTGAGGGGGAACAAGTGGGCGACTATAAAATGCCTTCTGTCATGTACTATGACTCTGAGGGGAACCTCAAAAAGGTCGGTTACGAGGCGCTCAGTGACGAGGCGACCGAGGAGGCAATGACCAAAGGATGGTCAAAGCTAGAATGGTCAGTCGACGACGAGTCGGGACCCCCTTACTCCGTGTTCACATATGTTGCTGGTAGGTGGAAACTTCACCTCCGTCCAAAACATCTCTCCTCTGCACATATAAAGGACGACGTCATCCCATCTCTTCCAAGAGGCAAATCCGCCGTCCAAGTTTTAACAGATTTCATCAAATACTTGTATCAATGCGCTGAAACCTACATTCAGGAATCGTACCCCAGGTATATATGGGCATCAGTCGAGGACGACATCCAATTCATCTTTACCCATCCGAATGGCTGGGAGGGCGCACAGCAGCAACAAATTCGACGTGCGATCGAACTTGCTGGTCTCGTCCCTGGAACTCCCGATGGACGTGCTCGTGTCCGTTTCTTGACAGAAGGCGAAGCAGGTCTTCATTTCTGTATCTGGGACTTGTTTTCGTCAGGGGTACCCGATCAATCAGAGTATCCTCAGGGTCAGGGTGTTGTCGTCATTGATGCCGGCGGTGGCACCATCGACTTGAGCATGTACTCGATGAAGTTCGATCCGACATCCTTTGAGGAGATTGCGCCTGCAGAATGTGAGTATCGCCTTTTTTCGACGACATTTCTTCACATTCTTTCGTCAGGTCGTCTGCAGGGATCGGTACTTGTTACGCACAGAGCAAAGAGGCTATTACAAAGTAGGTAGTGAAGTGACTGTCCTGTTTGTATGCTGACGGGCTTGAAAAGGAAAGCTTCAAGGCTCACGTTACTCTAGCCCAGAAATGATGGACGACATCACCAAGACGTTCGATCAGACGACAAAACTTCGCATTCGTAATTCCAAACAACCAGCGTACATCAAGGTGGCAAGTCTCTATGAGGACTCGGATGATCCCGACCACGATATTAAATTCGGAAAGCTGAAACTTTCGGGGTGAGATTTCTGTTTGACGGTGACGGACCCCATTTGTGGTAACGAGCTGCTGGCCTCCAGGCAAGAAGTCGCTAAACTTTTCGACGATTCCATTTGTGCTGTCATGAACGCATTCGAACAGCAGCGCAGCTATGCGACCATCCCCATCACTGTGAGTGTCACTCTCCAAGTCTGGATTCGGGGATTGGACTGGAATTTTTTCATGGGTCTAGATGGCTTTCCTTATCGGTGGATTCGGAGCGAATGACTGGCTCTGGTCACAGCTTCAGGTATATTTCAGGTCCGAAGGTATCGAACTTTCCCGTCCAAGTAGAGTGTATGTATTCATCTTGTCTGAAACGAGAATGAGTTTCATTAACGTTTGAGGTAGTCATAAAGCCGTCCCAGATGGCGCTCTTTCGTTCGCCGTTGATCATCTGGTGAAATCGCGCGTTGCACGTGCCACATACGGCACGACTTACTTGGCCCCTGTAGACGGAAAGAACCCTGAGCATATCTCAGGAAGTCCACCTGGCTTACTAGTGCATCTGGATTGCTCTTCGTACCGAGAGCTTTTCAAGGAATTCTTCACAAGGTGAGTTTCTGTCTGTTCGTCGAGTGACATTTTGACACCCACACAATGGCATGTTCGTAGGGTGTCCAAGCCAATGAACAAGAGGAATTCCGCTGTCCTTTTTCCATCGCTAGAGCGACCAAGTCGGGGTTTGGTGTCCAAAAGTTGGCCATTATGTGTTATCGTGGCATTTTGTCAGACCCACAGTGGGTTGACCACGACAAAGGTAAGTTCCTCACGATTCATGCAATTGGATTCTGAAGCGAGTGTGTTAGACTCATTTTCGACGCTCTTTGAAGTTTATCTCGATCTCCGCGAGGCCGCAGAATCGTTGACCCCGAAGAAAAAATTGTTTGGGCCAATGGGTATTTACTATAGCCTTTCCATCGACGTGATCATTTCGTTTGGGAGCACGGAATTCAGTGCGCAGGTTGCCTGGAAGGTGAATGTGAGTTTCCGGGAACTAACCTCTGCCGGTGTTTTCTGATGACACTGGTCTTTTAGGGTGTTGAGACAAGGTAAGTAATACTGTGATGTTTTTCACCCCTGTCTGACGTGTGCAATAGAAGCCCTGTGGCGATGATATACGATGAGGATAGTTGAAGGCCGTCACGGGTAAACCACCCCTTTGGCCATGCTCGGTGCTGGTGTCCGGGTCCAACCATTCGCCAGCGCGTGTGCCCGAGCATGTCACAGAACTAAGTATATGTAGCATGTTGTGGATGATAGCTAGTTGGTTTCAGACTTGCCTGCTTACTATCCTGTAAACGATGCACTGCAGTTCCTAGGTTGATTGGCATGCTCTTAGAATTTGGGAGAGTCCGTATGGCAAAGTCGCATTGTCCTATAGCAGCCGTTGGTACTCTGAACGTCCCTTGCAACTAGTCTTTGTGATGGTAGCACATATTGTAATTCTCGGACGGTCGGTCGCGCATTTCTTTGCACAGTAGATTTCATTGTGTACTCGCTTAGTCAGCATTTGCCCTGCCACTCTTTCCGCTGTCCGACTACGCACGTCTTCTGCCCTGTCGTCTTCCTTCACTCGTTTCTTTTGGTACATGACTGCATATGAAACTGATGCTTCGTCCTGAATGGCGGCTCTGGCCCATCTCCACATTTCTCGGTCTCCTCGACCTCAAGACTGGCGTCACGATCGCGCTCTTGTTCGCCGTGAGTTTGTGTTTTCCCCACCCCCAAGAAGGGGAGGAACGACACGCGTTCGAACGCTCAACAACGTCGTCAGCTCTTTAACAAGGCGGCAGGCGTCTACGGCCTCATTTCTGTTCTCACAGGCGCGGGGGGGTCGTTTGCACAGCTTAGCCTGTACCTATACTCCCTCCTCGGTCTGGTCGCACTCGGATGGGGACTCAAGGCAGTCAAGGAGGTCAGTCCTTGCCCGGTTCCCTTCTTGCGCCGTGTTTCCGTGATTGAACTACCTTTGGCCTTTTTTCGCTCTCCCCCCATCCATTCACAACAACAACAACAAAAAAGGAAAACGCGAAGCAGACCCTCTATTTCGCACACTTGTTTTTCGTCGACCACATGTTCTCGACGGCTTGGACGCTCTTCTTCGCTGTCGTGTGGTGGGTATACACGCCGCATGACGGTCGACGGGTAGTCAATTCGGCTGCGCAAGAGGCGATTCGGCTCGGTGCTGGCGTGAATCACACAATGTCCGATACGGAGTTGGCCGAGGCGGCCAATATCCTATGGCACGAAGAAAAAGGCATCGCGGCTACGGTGATCGTCTTGTCTTGGCTTGCAAAGGTGAATGACGTCCTATTTGAATGGTGCATGGTCACTGAGATATTGGCCGTTCGATCACGTATAGATTTACTTTGCGCTCCTGCTGTACTCGTATGCAACGCACCTGCGCAGGGGGACGTTCAACTTGATTCGGAACTGGCGTTTACATTCCTCGATGCCTGCTGGTTACGATCCAGCATTCATGGAGGAGGAAGACGACAACGAAGAGTTTTACATGTCTTCCTTGGGAACGCACCATCCCAACGGCACTTCCTCACATTTACCCGACTTTGTTAATGGCGCACAAGCAAGGAATGGACGTCATTCCGTAAAACAAAGCCGAAGTTCATTAGGCAAGATTACTATACCCGTGCAGGGCAACGGGGAGGTCCACTTCGAGGGAAGCGGACGATAATACCATCTTCCTTAATGTGTCATATTATTATGGGCCCTATTCTGACGAGCTATCCTTCCCTAATTCGTCCAGGTAGATATGATACAGGAGCAAATCGTTCACGAGATGATGACAATGGTGGTAGTGTCAGCTGACTCGAGCCTTCTTCACTATGGGCTCTGGTCGGCTCTTGGGCTCGGTGGTAGTCCCGTTCGTGCCATTGCCATTGCTGTATCTCTCCCTTATATCTTCTACCCATTTACCACCTTCTGCGCCATTGAACAACCAAACGTGACTGTCTCCAGATCAGGGGTACGATCAGGGGATCTAGTAGAACCACGTCACCTTCCTTGTACCCTCTTGGGCTCCCAACCGATCATTTCGCTCGACTTTCTCTTCCCGTTCATCAGAGGCCGTGGCACATTGAGCCCATCTTTTGTCCTTGGAGGTGGCGGGAGATCCCATTGCAGCTGCTCGCATAAATACTGCACGATCTCGTCCGCGTCACCGAGCAGAACAATCTGAAAAAATTTTCGAATCGAGCCCATTGGATGGTGGCAATAAAGATGACGTACATCAGGATTGATATGTCGTATCGGAGTCTTATTGATGAGGATCTGACGCAAGGCGTAACCCATGTGAAAGACTCTTTAACTGTTCACTAACCTGCGGTACGGAATGCGGTAAATGAGCTGCATGCGTCCGGAGGGTCAGTAAACAGGGAGAGCCCAATGAAGTCGAACGCACACAGAATCTCAGATACAGGGGAGACCTTGAGCGACGTGCCAATGACCAACAAGAGGTCGACCCTGTCTCGGTCATCTAATAGTGCTTGGTCAAATTCGTCCCCAAGTTTCTCCCCAAAGAACGTAATGTCAGGCTGTGTAAGTCGGGGTCGGACGTCAGTGCTTCTTCCCATACAGCGTACGGAAGGATACCTTCATCACGCCTGCAGGTAAATCGTCACATTCATCACTATCGTCCTCCCACTGATTTCTCTTCTTTCCCTTCCTCTTTGTGGCTTTGGTCCTTTGCGCTTCCGCAGCCCTGTGTGCCTCCAGGCATACTTTACAGTACGGGACACGCTGATTGAGGATTTCACGCTCGATTTCGACACCTGGGACCTTGATTCGACATTGAAGACACGTAGCCGTCTTGAAGGAGCCGTGACATTGCAAGACACGCGTGATGCCTGCAATTGACTCGAGTGTGTCAATGTTTTGCGTGTAATTCTGTGTACAGGCCGCTCGATACTAGGAAGGAACTTGACCAAATACGTGGTATACGTACCCGAAGAAGCTACGATGGTCCAAGCGTGGAACTCGTGCGTGACCACGGCTATGAGATGAGGGGAAATAATACCTTGTTTTTGTCTTCTAGAAGTTTGATGAACCGATGACAAGGTGAGGGTATGAAATTAGATGGGTATATTTGACTTGAAACGATCTCGTCAGAATTCGAGGTTTTCCGGTGGAGTCAGGTCGTACCTTGCGAAGGAGCTTTGCGGAACGCGGTGGTATTCACCCTCCAGGCGTTAGAACGAAGGAGTCTACTCACTAGAATACTGGGTTAGTGGGCCGAAATGATAAGAGGTCAATTAGAGTGGTCGAAGGCAGAAACAGTAGTCTCACCTTTGGGATTTTCTTTGAAGCAGTGTATATCAAACCTGAGTAATGTTGAAAGGGTCAGCTCGACCAACAAGAGCAGAGAACGAACATTTGCTGGGGGTCGTCCAAGTCGTATTGACCCCTTTCCTTCAGCGTCGCATAAAGGCCATTACGGGACCTAAAGTCCGGGATCCCGCACGAGACACCTGACGATTCTCAGGAAACATGGGCGCTATTTGAAAGAACTGTCGCGTACTAATGCCTGCACCAGTCAGCACCATGATACGTTTTGACTTTAGTATGAGAGAGACCGCATCAGAAATTGTATTATATTGGGAGATTTTTTCTCTCAGGTGCAATCTAGCCAACTGGACTGAGTCCGAAGGCTTCAACAACCCATGAACGTTCGACTCACTCTCTTGAGATTGCCACTTTAAGGAAATACAGCAGCGTTTTTGGACGCTTATTTCTGAGTTCAGGACACTATAATGTCGAAGTGAAAAGGGGAGGGAAAGGAAGGAAGGAAGTGACATACTAGGGTAATACCAAATGCAAAAAGCAGTTTGCAAACAGGTATATTCTGCGTGAAGACGTATTCTCGAATGAATGAACTCATCCCTAGGAAGAGCGATTCACTAAAGCGTAATACAACTAGGTAAAGAGCTTACCGCGTTCCTTGAGATGGTGCATCATTTTCTTAATCTCGTCCTTAGTCCAAGCCTGAATAGCTAATACGGGTAACGGGCGTGAGCACTACAAGTCATGTCGAATTTTGACGATGAAAGACAGAGGATATTTCGGTTTGCGAATCACCACATCCACCCACCTTCCTCCTCCATGGGACGGATCTCAGAAGGCTCGGTGTCACCATCTTCGAGGTCTGCGATGTCAACTGTTGGGGAAGGTGTGGATTGTTCCCGCACAAGGAGAGAGATGTCCTCCGTGTCCGACGTTTCCGTATCGCTGTCAAACTCAGTCATCTCAGAGTAGACGTCGTCGTCAAGTCCCTCCAAGAGGTCCTCAATGGTGTCGGAGTCCACTTCGACGTCTTCTGCAGCGTTAAGAAATGCGCGAAGCTGCAGGGCGTGTAATGGGTTCAGCGGTTTGGAATTTGTGTCCCCATCTCGGCTCTGGGATTTGTGCGGCTCTTGGCGACTCATCCGTTCGTTGGTGATAGTCAAGGTTAACACGCATTTTGTACCCGTTCATCAATGAAAGTCACGTGATTGGGGTTACATGCAAGACGTCACGCGCTCTCTGTGGGGCAACGCTTGGGTCAAATGGTCATTATCATTTTTAATGAGCTGCGACCTCCGTGGTGGCTGGTTTACAGTCCATGTTCTATCAAGTGATCGTCTGAAGCACGTGATCGCGACGTTATAAAGTGCTGTGACTGCTGTCGCGTTGATATCACGTCTTTCTTGTCGATCACCATGTCCACACGCGACGTCCTCTGTTCAGATGATTCGAGCGCATTTGATTTCTTTGCTTCCTCTCCAATGTCGCACAGGTTCACTTCCCCACCCCCGGCGGAACGTGAGGACGCCTCTGCCCTCTATTCGATGGCTTCGAAACGGCACACTCTTCCCTTAGAGTTAATCGAATATATCATCGAGCTTTTTTATCGACGTTATCATTCATTCTGTGCTCTCCGCCCCTTGTCAGAGGTCAACTCTCAGTTTCGGATGATAGCCCTGCGAAGATACATGACATCCTTGATTATATCCTCCGCAGGACAGCTTACTTCCCTTTCGAAGGTGCATATGTCCATGCTGTCGCGGACTAGCCCTGCATGGGGTCGTGTGGGATTTCACTGGGTAAAGTAAGCAGAGCGCATATATGCCGTAGATGACCACCCCTTAGCCGTTCCACCTAGGAGTTTGGCAGCGCAATCTGGGGATCTCGCAAAGGCACCTTGGAGACCAAGTCTTATGAGCGGTTTGCGAGCTCTCCATATCTCCTTTTCAGCGGAAGTTAGGTCAACACAGAAGATTCGCTTGGTGCAAATGTTCGGCGTTCCTTTGGCGAACTCACCAATGACTCACCTCACCTCGCTGACGCTCACTGAATTGTGGTGCATCGATGTTTCGCTCTTGGGAATGGTGTCTGCGGCTTTTCCGGGGTTGATGTCCCTTCATCTCAGTTGTTCTGAGCACCTCGACATGTCTTGTTGCTGGGCTTGCTTCGAAGATAGCTCTTCAGCTGTTGTTCACTCTCCAATACCTAACCATTTCCCCACAGTGGCATCATTAACAGTATGTTTTTCTGTTTGCTGTTTCTTGAGTATCAAAACATTTTCCTAGAGTGCATTCGCAAAGGCACTGAAGCCACTCACCAAGCTGAGGGATCTTCACCTAGGGATACTCCTTTCGGACGAAGAGGTACTCGAAAACCATATCGACCACTACGATAGTCCAAGAGCCTATTCATATACCCTGCGTACTACCTTTGGTCAGAACTGCAATCCGGCACATACGAGAATGGTTCTCAGTCAATCAGAATCTCCAAGAACCGCACAACTAGAGCATGTGTCTTACACCGAAGACCCTTATGACTCGAGAGCCACGGAGAGCGTTGCGTTTGATGAGGTACCCCCGTTTCCCCACGGTCCTGAATTGTGTCCTATATGCTCGATCGTGGTTTCTGCCCCCGACGTGCGCACACGCGAACTGGAAGCAAGCCTGGCGCTCGCCCAGAAGCTCAAGTCCCTAGGATCGATAAGTTGGAGTTCCTTTTTCGCATGGCAGCCCTTCTCTGAGGATCAAAGGATGATCGGGGACTGGCAAAGGATGACTAAGGTATATGTTCTTCGTAGTGATGGGAGAGTACGAGTAAGAAGACGACCTTGGGACTAATTGGTGTCGCTTTTCGTCCACGGAGGTCAGTACCCCATCGGGCTCCCTTGTCGTCGGGTCCTGCGTATTTGACTTACCTTGCCATGGCCCTAGTTATCGTCTACACCTATGCTTTGCAACTTTGTGCTCGACAATGCTGTGTAGTAGGCTGTGACAGTATGATGTTCGAGGTGGCGTTTGTCACAGATATAGGCCAACTTGGCGTGTTGTCAGGAAAGCACCCAGGTGCACCTTTGACATTGCGAGCGAAAGTGGCGGCTCGATCAATAACCCTTCTGTCAAAGGTGGACGAACAATGGAATCATAACCCTGAAGTAACAGGCCACTCGGTAGCAATCATGTCCATACCTCAAACGGGAAAGTGTTAACAGCCCCAAGATCCGCGAGAGTCGGTGCAACGGACTACAAAACAGTGGTGATATAAAGATGTCCTGCGTCCACTCCAACTCAAGGTTCCTGTCGAGTGGCAAGAAGCTATCCACGCCTCGATTCCCTCCTCTCTCCCTGTGACCCCCCTTCTTATCACCAATTGAATCAGCCAATATGACATTCACTGCTGTAGCTCAAACCAATTCCAAGACGGCGGAATTTGCCTGTCTATTTGATTTATTTGACCGCATTGCGACGCGACGCACCAGGGCCATCGTTGGGGATGCCAGCGAGGTCATCTCTGCAGATGACATTGCCGACGTTCCCAAAGAGTTCGTCCCTGTACTCAGGAATTTATCCACAATCCTCTCCTTGCGCGCCCGACGCGACCAAGAGCATGCTCCACAACACGTCCAAGCCGCATCTTCGACCAAACCGCGCCACAGTACCGTCGTTCGTGTGCCCTCGATGACGTTCACGGTTGAAGACCGAATCAAAGGTGCCGATCCGATGGAACCCTCGGACGACGTCAAAGAAGACACGGAGAACCTGACCTTTCCGCTCGGCGAACGCTATCCGTTTACGTTCAGGCTCATGTTGCACAAACTCTACGACCTCGACGAGTGGGCAGAGAAAGTCAAGGACGCTGTGGAAACGTCCAAATCGCAGTTTAAGCCTCTGACTGAACAGGTCCACAATGCTGTCAGGGGCGTCACGGCGAGCGTCAAGGAGAGAGAAAGACAGAATAACACCCATCCTGTTCTCGGCGCTTCAGCCAAGTTCAAGCCTCCAAGCACGTTAAGGCAGGCGCATGCGGTGTCCAGGGACGCGTCGACTAGCAACAAGGAGCGAGGTGAGAAGAGAAGCGGCGTCCAGCCCGTCCTCGGTCCTTCTGCCAGGTTCAGTCCACCGAGTACGACGAGGCGCGCGCATCCAGCCGGGGTGTCTTCCAAGCCAAACGCCAGCCGCGTGGTGAAGAAGAGATGCATCGGACGGAGAAAATCTCTCAGTGGTCCGATATCGACTGGCATTTGGGTGTACGACGCGGCCATCTCAGCTACGGAGGTCGCCAGCTCATGTCCTGCGGTCGAGATCACGCTCTCCATGTCTATGGGCATGGGAAGCGCAGTGGAGCACCGTGTACGACACCGATCGTTGACTACCTTGGAGGAAATGCGAATGAGGGATACCGCACGACGCAAGATCAAGATTGCTGTTCCCCTCCTTCGAGAGGAGGTCACCGCGTCCTCCGTTCTGCCGCCACAGTCGTTGTCGGTCCGGCAGGAGGCCATTCAAACGGAGAGCGTAGGGAGGAGATCGGTGGCGTCGGTGTTCGCTTCCGAATCGTGCAAGAGAGTTGCGGTCAAGCGACCTCTGTGCGTCTGAAAACCTTTAAATGAATTATTCATGAGAAGATTTAGCTCA
>JBBPUK010000387.1:1841-16654 GCA_038094635.1 Tylopilus cervinicoccineus
ACCCAGGTGGCTGTACATTAGAATAGTATATAAAGGCCAGAGGACAACGCTGAGGCTCTTAGCTTGTTCTCTTGATGTTCTCCCCTCTACTAGCTAGCCTTAGCAAGGGATAACATAGGCACCTCCACAAGCCCACTACTCCATTCACACCCACTGTGACCTACGAACGCACCAAGCTTACCCTCAAGTGAGACGCTCTCTGGTTTAGGGTTGTATCACTACCAGTACAGTTTGTTTTCACTTGAAGAAATCTAATATGAAGACTGTGGTCAAGTTCAAATATTCTATTCTCTCTGCTAGACATCACAAGGTGCTACAACCCCTAGAACAACCCAAGTATGATGAGGGAAGACATGTATTGTTATAATCACTATGCACAGCATGGGTTGCCATAAGAATATGCTGTTTTTATTCTTTTCTTGAATGACATGAATACTCTTACTTTTTCTTTTCCTTTGTAGCCTATGTGATCAGTCATGTGATGATGTCAAGAGAGCTAGGTATTAAAGAGTTCAAGATCACCTAGACAGTGCACAGGTAACAAAGTACTCTATATAGGATCACCTGTCACCCTTGATAGTAAGTTCCAGAACATTCTACATGCTTGGAGCATGAGAACTAGTTTTCTGATTGGGCTTTCAGATATGTTCCACTTCTCTCCCACATAGTCTAGTGCACCTTATTCATTTCCACTCCAGATCTTTCCAAAAGCTTCTCTTCTTTGATAGAAGATGCCATACAGAAGGTGACAGTTAATCTTTGCTTGCAGCTATGGAATAGCCTCATTTATCTCTGCTGCAGTATGGCTGTAGATACTGTAGATCTTCTTGACAGTGTATCCATCCTAAAAAAGAGAGGAAATATATTATTGCACATAATATATATGGGTTGGCATAGGTGATAGTAAAGGGCAGGTAGTATGATATGTGGCTTTGTCCACTGAAATGAGCTCATGATTCTATCCCAGTAGTTCCTAATAAGTCAAATTTTCAAGTGTGTTCTTCACATTACTATCCAAATGGCTACTGTATAACTGTCAAGTCCAGTCGCTCCACACTTAAGTCTAAGCAGAGGTCCAAAGCTTACTAATGAAGAAAGGGAGTGTGAGTGACAGAGGTGAACTGGAGGTCTGATGGGAATGCAGGAACAGAGGACTTATGGGTGAGTCATCAGCACAGGACTTGTGTATTATGCCCTTGTCAGTACTTGACTCATATTTACAGAGATAAAGATTGGGGGTTATAGAGGGATGAGAGGAGGAAGAGACTTAGATGATATTCATACTTAGGGAACATACAGGTGAGCATGAGATTTATATATGGAAGTCCAATTGAAGTTCATAATCAAAACATTCAGAGATAAGTGAGGAGGCTATGGAGGAGCATATGGAATGGAATGGAGAGCATGTGGGGAACTATCAAGTGGTATGAGACTACATACAAAGAATGATGGGTTGTAAGATAAGAAATAGAGACTAGAACATAACAGAGTAGAACAAAAGAGAGGTGGACAGATAAGATCTGAAGACAGTACTCCTGGACAAGTGGTGGGAAGTTCAATGTGTCCAAGGGCAGAGGGCACAACTCTGAGGGAAAGATCCCAGGGTGGCAATGGTGAGTGCCAGAGAGGGTTGGAGATAGAATCAGAGGAGTAGCAGGGGGCAGAATGGATATGACAATAACTCACTTTGCCTGTTGGGGGATTATGCATGACTATATTGTGGTTTTCTCATTTTATCAGAGATATACTATATATTTGCTGGCATTCAACAAGTGTGACTTGTTGACTTATTTTCAGGACTGATGTATAGTTATGCATGTAGCTATGAACACTTTTTCATCTAGTCATATGTACTTCACAACTCTCCATGTGCATGGTAATATTCTGCTTTGTATGCCATCATAAAATCATTGGGTGAAAGAGGATCTGCCATTTGTATCATGGTATAGTTATTGGATGAAGAATATAGTTGGAGGTCATACAACAAGTATTAGCACACATTTAGTACACCATCCAGATTTCAAATTTAGAATTGTTCACCCATATACATATGATATTGGCCCTATTGTATGAAACTTGAACTGTTGTCTGGGTCAATGTGTAAATCTTCAACTTAAAGTTTGTACCACCCTCTAAATCAAGGCCTTTGAACAGGTCAATACACATTTGTCTATACACCAAACTTCAGCCAACATCTCAAGGTTTGTCTTGACATGAAGTTCAAGCATTTTTTGAAATATCAAGTTCTATTCAAAGTACAGGATGGATGTTTTGTTTGCAATTGAAACCTGTCCAAAATCTATCGTGTCAGCTGCTTCACAGATATATGGCTGTGACTGTACAGGACACACGTAGATCTACACCCATCGCTAAGCTCGACAAACCTACTCCTGGAATCCACCAGCTGTGCGCACCGCCTCGACCAATCGCTGGTACTCGCGCAACAGCTCGCCAACTTCCGACACCCGAATATCCTGTTCTGTGCACTCCACGAACCGACGATTCGGAGGCAGCAGCCTACCGGACAACACCACCGACGATGACGACGACCTCGGCACATCCCCGCCCTGAACCCGCCGCGACATCCCTGCCATCCCGTGCGTCAGCCGATCTGTCAAGTCCGTCAGCCGTTTCCGTCTCCGCGTCGTCGTCGTCGCCGGTGGGGACGTCAACGAAGTACCACTCGCAGTGCGCATTTTGGAACGGGTCGCGCGCCCGCTGCTCAGCATGCTCTCAAAGCTCTTGATGCTCCTCGTATCGTGGACTTGCTCTTCCTCCTCGCCTTCTTCCGCTTCCTCCTCCTCCTCCTCCCTCTCGGCCTCGACGTCCTCCTTCCCTCCGACGTCCCCACTCTCCTCTTCGGATGATCCCCCGTCATCCTCAAATCTCGACGTCTCGTACGCGCTCCGAGGCGACTGCAACGACGGCGGTCGCGACGATACCTCCACCAACTCCCGCTGCCCCTCCTCCCCAATGTGGCCATGGCTCCTGGTTCTTCCAGGGCCTCCAGGCAACGCTGCCGTCAATCCCGCGATCGAGAAGCCCGTCTCGCGGCGGAGCAGCCCAAGACCGGGTCGGACGTTCCGTAGTGCTGCGTCCGCCTCGCCGCTACCTGAGTTCGTCAATCCGGCCCCAGCTCCAGAGCCTGATGCAGATCCAGACGACGCGGACAGCCTCGATCCAGACGCAACTCCCGCCGAACCCCCATAGACCACCGTCTGGCCAGGCAACAACGCACGGAGGACGCCAAACGACGTGTCGAACACACCTGAAATGACCTTGTTCGCCGACCCCGCGATGGCGTCAACTCCCTGCTCGACACGCCCACGCAAACTCGCAAGGTGCTCTTCGCCGGGCGGCACAGCCGCGATCGGTGACTCGGAGGCGGTGGGTCTTGTGATCGGAATGGGCATGGGGGTCAGATCTGCCGTGCTGGGGGCCACGCGCGAGAGCGAACGTCATTATCATCGACGCGAGGCGCGAAGGCGCAAGGGGCGGAAAAGGGACGAGACGTACCTGAGAACCTTCTTCTCACTCTCCCCGAGTCCGAGCGCACCGAGGTCGACGTTCTCGAGAAACTCGGCGACCGCCATGAGGTTGATGAGACAATAGCTCTCTTCGCCGCCAAAACTTTGATTACGGAAACGTTGTGTAAACAGGAGGTGTGACACGAGTCTGGCCGGGTTGGCCTTGACGACAGAAAAGATGAGGATGGGGAGAAGGACGTCTCCAGAGACGGGTGAGGATGCCGACAAAGGTTCGGGTTCGGGAGCAGAATGTTTCATGGCGGATGGTTGATCAGGCAAGATCGACAGCTGTAAGCTAGCCATCGACGAATTCTGTTCCTTTATTACCTCCGACGGTAGAGGATCAATTTCGGGAGAGGACTCTTTGATGACGGAGGATTGATCGGGCAACATGGATAGTTGTATACTGGGTATTGATGAACTCTGCTTCTTCGTCGACTCTCGTAGAGGGATGGAGAGAGAAGTAGCTGGCATGCTAGCATGTTCGGTAGGTTCAGTTGGGCTTGGTAGATGTTCTGTTGAGAGGTCGTCAGCTCGACTCTTTAGACGAATCTGGGTGATTTTCGAGAGGCCCTCTATACTACATGATCAGCACTGATTCACGCACACAATGATGAGACACTGACCAACCACAAGTTTATGCGCAGAGACCAAAACAGCTGCCTTTTCGTGCGGGGAGCGAGCGGAGAGATCTAGTTCAGCTAAAGCTACAATACAAAGTGAGAATACCAGAAGGGATGACAACAAGGCCTGACATACCTTGTCCACACGCCCAAACGACTGCATCCACCTCTCTGCGATCTGCGTCTCCAATGTCAACGTCGAGATGCTCCAGGTTGAGATCCAACATGTTCAATGCAGCTATTCTACTCGAAAGTGCCTCGTTGTGCGATGCATCGTCCGAGGTAGACGGTAGGAATAACCTAAGAGTATATGGCTGTGTGAGGAAAAGAGCAGCATGGTCTGCTTGCACTCGCCTGTCGTAGAGCAACGTACACAAGGTTGCCTCGATCATTTCGAGGACCTCACCCATCTGCCCATCGTCTGCTGCTTCCTCGTCCCCAACAAGTCCCGGATCTTGCTGATTGCCCAGGTCCATTCCATCGGAGCGTGACCCCTCCACCCGCACCCGCCCCCCATTCCTCAACTCGACTTCCACCGTCCTATAAAACGCCTGAAACTTGTCCGCCAACTCCTCCGGCTTCTCGAGCGCCCCATTGACCGCATACAGGACCCGATTTGCGGGATTCCCACCAATGTCCTGCAGCTTCTTCTTGCCTGCAGGAAGCCTCGTGAATGGTAAATACGGGAGTGCAAACGCGTGCACACGCTCGACGAGCCAGGGCGGCTGGTCGGTGAGGGCGATCGCAAGTTCGCCCTTGAGTGCGCTGATAATGCCCGTGGCGATGTCTGTCCTGGAGAGGGCAGTGTCGATCACAAAGGCAGAGACGTCGATAGTGGCATCGACATCGGTAGATGTGGGTGTGGATGCGGTCGCGGTCGTCACCGTCGTCGTTGGGGGCGGTGGTGGCGGTGTGGAGGGTCTCTGACCAAAGAGGGAGGCGAACGGCATGGAGAGGCGCGCCGAAGACACTGGGGGTGCACCGCGGGCGCCTAGACGAGTGGGAAGGGGTGGTTTCGTCGCCCGTGATGGCAGCGGTAGTGTCGCGCTGAACGCAGAGACTATGAACGAGGGGTAGGATGACTCTGGCGGGTAAGCGGGTAGAGGGGGCAATGCATCGAGTGATGCCGCGCGCGAAATAGATGGCGTCAAAAGGGCTTGGAATGGCTTGGTGAGCCGGTGCAAGGTGGAGCGGAATGTGAGGGTGCCACTGCACGAGGAAGTCAGCGAGGTGAGCTGTTCATGATGGACGGCGACAAACTTGGCAAGCTGTCCACGCAGACCGGACAGGGTGACTACTTGGGTGTTGTCTCTGGACACGAGGTCGCAGAGGACGAGGTGGTCCTGGACAAACTCTGGTGTGATCAAGTCATGGCCAGAGCCCGCTTCCGAAGGGAGGAGCAGGGTCCCCTAGAGGGGATGAGCAGGCGTGAAGAAGGAGACGAGGAGACGGACCCTTGCTCTGGTGATGGCATTCCATATGTCGGTCCATTCGTCAGAGGTGTCGCCCTCGTACGAGATCTTTTCGAGAATGGCCCAGCCGACAGAGTTGGCGTCGAGACCGATTGTCTGTGCGGCAGCCCTGAGGCCAGCAAGATGTCTGGTGGGGGCAGTGCTCTGAGATGGCGGCTGCCCTGGAGTGGTGGCCGTCGGTTGTCGCTGTCGAGGTGTATATGGGACATACTTGGCGGTGTCGGGTGTATTGAGGAGAGGATGGACAGCGAGGGACTCGCGAACATGCGTGCCGGCGGACATCGCTGTCAGCGATCAAGCTCAAGCCTGGTCCTTTGTCTGCACTCATGGCCACCACTCGACTTCGCAAACCCGACCCGGCGCACAACAAGAAGAACGGCTTCCGCGAACCTGGTCCGCCCACCGACGAGGACCCCCCAGACGACATCACGCTCAGAAACGTCCGTCTTGCAAAGTACATTCTTGCAAACAAAGGCTCCTACGTTCCATCGTACGTCCTCGCACTCCCCCGCTCTGTCCGTCCTCCAGACCCGTCCAGACCCGAGACACTGCGAAAGCTCGGCGAGTCCAGGCCGCCTCGCGTCGAGACGGTCGAGAGCCTCACGGA
The DNA here is from genome assembly GCA_038094635.1 of Tylopilus cervinicoccineus. Classification (NCBI taxonomy): domain Eukaryota; kingdom Fungi; phylum Basidiomycota; class Agaricomycetes; order Boletales; family Boletaceae; genus Tylopilus; species Tylopilus cervinicoccineus. The sequence continues at coordinate 8,071 of JBBPUK010000387.1, forward strand.
GAAAATCAACGAGCTCAAGAGACGGCACACAAACGACCTCGAGAACCTGTTCAAGTTCCAGCTGTCGGAGTACCACCAAGAGCTCGTGGACCATCGTCTCTGCCATGACGTGTCGGCATACATGGACATTGACGAGGCGTACCCCGACCAGGTCGAGTTCAAGAATGCACTCGAGGTGCGTCGTGCCACTCGGAGGAGGACCCACTCGCTCGCTGAGGGTACACTACCAGGACTTTGACAGACGGGTACTCAAGATGGACCGGCTGAAGGGAGACATGGACGATGCCTTGTCGACGCTGCGGTACACGCACCTCAGGACGCTCAACCATCTGATGCGGAGGCGGAACGACCTGAAAGAGCAGGACAAGGCAGCACGGCAGAAACGCGATGCATGGTTCCCGCGAACGCCACAGCAGTATCAGGCCATCACAGAGCGGGATCAACAGCTCCGTGTGGCACGGTTTCTGACGGGGTCGACGACCGAGCGGGAAAAGATGATGGACGAGTTCCAATGGCCGTACCGGGCTGTGGAGCCGCTGCTCTCTGCGTACAAGGCCAACGTAGGTGGACCACGGACTGCCGGATGCTCGCTGACCGAGTGCGCGTTGCTGCAGCCGACGTTCCAGAGCGAGGTCAACGGTGCGGTCAGTGGGCTCATCGTGTCGGATCCGCGACGACGACGACCGACCAAGCCGCGCGCGATGAGGGCAGACGAGGAGGAGAAGAAGAAGAAGGACGTCTGTACGCCCGTGTCGTGACTGAATGCTGTGCTGGGTTATCGGAGTCTGAATATACACAGCACCGACGTGTCGGAGACTGAAATCGAGGATGATCTGCAGCGCCACGCCACTTGAGAGGGGCTGTTCCGTTGCGATCGTGTTTCACGCCGCGATGGGTCGTTTATAAGCCTTGGAGTCGTGCTTGGACGCTGCCCATGTTCACCGCTATGCATGCAATGGCCCCTGCTGGTCCGGGCTCGTTCTCTCCAGGCGTGCGTGTCCCCCTCGCATCTGCGTACCCTGCTCACCGCGCCCAGTTCTATGCCGACGTCCCCTCCATCGTGCACAACCTCATCCGGGACATGAAGGCCCTCGAGGTCGCTCTCCATCGCTGGAGCCGCGCACAGGCCTCCCCCGAGCACGTCAGCGACTGCTACGTCCAGTTCGGCGTCGAGTTCAACGCCGTCGTGCTCGCCTTTCAAGGTTACGACATCCCGACGAGGTGCGCCATCCCCTCACCACACCTGCATCCGCCATTCACCCACACCCAGCGATCTGCACGCGATACCCTCGCAGCTGCGGTCTGCACTGGAAGAGTGTCTCGGAGAGCACCCCTCGCTCAACGCCTTGGACCGCTATATGCCCCAGATACGACGCCTGCTGTTCGATGTCCTTCACGGCCTGCGGGCAAAGCACCCCGCGTGGCGCAGCGCAGCCGGCCGCTCACCCACGACGGCCTCGAGTCGTTCGTACAGCCCAGGTGGGGCGCACTTGTCCCCCTTTCCCTTTCCTTGATCGCCGCTCCCCGCTGGTGTCGTGGTGCGTTTGAGACGCGGTGGCGATAGGGGTCCTTGTGAAAATCATCTCAAGCTAGTCTGGATGACTCTGACGCTCTCTTTTGATCTACAATCTCAGTAGTACGTGTATTTGCGTTTCTCTGCTCTTCCGTGCATACATTTGCGTACCAAAATCAAAAACGAATAATCAAGAGCTCTGATACAAGGACATGTTCAGATCCCCGTATGAGCGATTGAACCCCGTTCAAAGCTCGTCGCTCGGCGCAAGTTCAGCTATACATTCAATCTCTACAAACGCACCCATGGGCAACGCCGCAACTCCGATGCATGTCCTCGCGGGCAAGGGCTCCTGCTCGGCAAAGTACTGGGCACACGACATCATTCACTCGCGTCAGCTCAGATCGCGGGTCTTACCTTGGCATATACCTCGTTGAAGATGACAAAGTCGCGCGTCATGTTCGACAAGTAGGCAGTCACTTTGATGATGTGTGCGAGACCCGAACCCGCCCCGTCGAGGAGCGCCTTCATGTTATCGAGCGCAGCCCTCTGCGAGCAGATTAGGAGGAGAGTCGTTCGGGCGTGAGGACGTACGGTCTGGTGCTGTATTCCCCCGATGATGTTGTATTCTTCGTCGCATCCGATACTTCCTGAGACGTACACGGTTCCGTTGGAGACGACGGCCTGGGCTGTGGCAGGGCTTGGTCAGACGGACGAACACGGCTGGTGCGGGGAGACGGACAGAAGACCGGGAGGGGTGGGACGGCGCCTGGGGCGTTGTTGATGGTCTGCTTGGGCATGACTGTGGGGGGAGAAAGGTAAGCGGGGAGCTGAGGAGCGAACAAGATATTCAGTTAGCTCGTTCATAGTGGCAGTGCCAGAGATACGGCCGGTTGCAAGTTCAACCCGACTTGCTCTCGTAACGCACAGGCAATCGGTAAGCAGACATTTATACCTCCCAAGCTTAGGTCTGGTCGGTAGACAGACAGCCGTGCTGACAGGGAAAAATCCGGGTGGTATCTCCGATTTCTGTGACTAGCGAATTCCACTCAACACGTCGCATAGATCGCTGCAAAAATGATACATGTACCCCTCCCCGCCGATAGCCCCATCATAGTGCACCGCCAGTTCGTCCACCAACGTGATCAAGTACGGCACATCCACGTCCCCAATCACGCCCATCCCGTTGGGATACCACACCTTGCCTTCCTCGACTGCCCACCGCCAGCGCTGTCCGCCATCACACGACCGTGTTCGCGTCAGTCAGCACCAGCGGCATCGGGAAAAGTGCCCACCAGATATCGCACCAACTCCTTGTCTCGTGGCATCACGTGCTTCCATGCGTCCGTGTCACCCGCGCAAAAGATACGCAACGAGTCGAGTGCGTACGGGCCTACATCGGGGTAGTGCATGGGAGGTGCGGCGGGCAGGGTACGTTCGTCCGGCGAAAGAAAAAGGCCATTCAGCGCGTGTCGGTCCTCGAGGAAGCGCTGCGACACGTCTTTGAGCCAAAACGCGCGCTTGTTGTAAAGTCCTAGCGGTCTCAGCAATTCCACGAGTTTCTCTTGAGGGGCCTGCGCGAGGGCCTGCGGTGTCGGCCAATGTGACACTATCTTGCACAGTACGGGTATGGCCACTTTCCCGGACGTCACGTTGAGTAGTCGAACGGCGATGAGCACCTTCCACGGGTCGTCCCGTACGGTCTCTGTTTTTCTGCCCATTCACTGTCAATTTATTAGCGCCGATGAAGCCCCCCACCTTGTACAAGTATCGGCTTCAGTCGTCTCAACATGACCATGAGGTCGTCAAATAGTCCAGAAGTGGTATCCCCCGTCGGAACACGTCTTGACTCGTCCACGGTACTTCCCACTGGTTCGTCAAACGAACAACCGTCCAGCGGAGGATACTCAAAGTCCTCAATGTGTACTGGGTCAGTGAGTATCGGAGAACTCGGAGGAGTCAGAATCAGGAAATTTCCCAGTATAGTCTGAGAGGCAGATGCGGGCGCAAAATACTTGGACGTTTTCACTGGTAGAATCGGTTCTGGGCCTACACTTTCCGGCTCTGCGGTACTGGGATGCGGAATGTGAGTGCTAGGTTGATTGTTGTGCGCCGCGCCGTCTCTGGGTGCGTGGCTGGCAGGCGGGGAGGGGTAGTGTGGGGATGGGGTCTCGGGAGCGCTTTCGGCGGGGAGGACCGTCATCGGACTGAGAAATCTTTTCTTGCTGACGATCTCGACTGCATCCAGAACCACACGACAGGATCGGGCATGGATTGGGACAGATGTATGAGAGGGACTGGCACTCTGTCGGTGTCGGCGTCCTCCACTCCGGGGAGGGCACCGGGTGGGTAGTGGCATCTCGTTCGTGTACCGCTCGAAGGACGACCCGCATTCCGGAGAGAGACCAACGGTGATGCCGACCGACGGTGGACTCGGAGCCTCCGTATCCTTGCTCCGCCGCTTGTGTTTCGTCGGCACTGTCGAGGAAAAGGAGGAAACGCATGCCTCTGCATCCTCGCCTCGCACAGGAGCACGGCCTGGGTCGTCAACACTTCCCAGACCCCTGCGTGATTGAAATCGTGTGGGCAACACGTCCTCGTCGCTCACAGGCACGTGGGGGCTATCACAACGTCGGTCGTTGTAGCTTGGAACGCGAACCGAATTTGGCGTGTAGGCGAACGTGCGCATCCACTGGACTGGGGAGACGGACGGGCTCGAGACGCTCATTTGGGTTGACTTGGGAAGGGTATCAGTACGGTCAGTAGCATTCACTATAGACGGTCAATAGGGTGGCAGGTGAGCCCAAGCGCCGTCTCAGACATTTCAAGGACACCTGCCCCTCGAAACGGACACCTTGGAGTGTTCGTGAGGTTGAGTCGCGTGGTTTATGTTGGTGAAACTTTGCAGTAGCCTTGGTAGCTGAAATGCTAGCATGCCAACACGGTTGGACGACACTCGGTCTCCAAGCAGAAATATTCTAGATAAGGTATTTACAGTTTACATAAGCGATGGTTACATCGCACCCCAGTCACCTTAGTATTACTTGGTGACTTACTGAGTATTCCATAGGTTATGAGCCCTGGTGACTCTCAGTAACCCAACAGATCACTCACTCTTGCATCTAAAATAACCATCCCAATGCTCCAAAAGGACAGGAAATATGGTGCGAGAAGGTCGAACAAAGAATTGACGCCCGTGGACTTCAAGGGTACATCGATGGATTGATTACCGTTGACCTGGAAAATGAACTGGATGAACAGCTTGACACAACAGCTCAAAGCCAATTCATGTTCGGACTCCATCCTCATTCCCATCGTCCAAATCCAGACTGCATTCGGACGCTGGCAACACCTACTCGAACAGTTCAACAGGCCCACTACGACTACACTACGACAAATCCCAGTACTACCCAATTACCGGAATAGTGTAGCACTAAAGGTGGCTGCATGCGAACCCGAAAAGTTCGCCGGTACCTGTCGAAAGTGCGGAGAGCATGGCCACAAGGCTCGCGACTGCGAACGCGCCAAGCCCGCGAGGCGAGAAAGCGCACAGCACTACCCACTAGACCCGCCACTTGAGGAACGAGTCGGCGAGAAGGCTGGAAAGGATGTCGAAGAGGTCGGGAGAGTCAGTGAGCAGACCGCAGCGCGAGGGCCAGGCGAGGACGCGACGAACCCTACAGCTGACGGCGTAAGCCTTGTGACCCCGGCAAGTGGCCCACACCGCGACCAAGTCGAAATGGCCACCCAGCAGGTCTATGACAAGACCACTGACACCACGAACCTGAGCGCAGAGCGTGCTGAGCCAGTAACGCCAGTGGACAGCCCATGCAACCCACCTCAGAGCACGCCACTCGAGGGGGGCACACAGGTCAGACGAGCGGCAGCAGCACTGAGCTGACCACACGCGAGACAGATTGGCCAACGAAAATCGGCGCAAGCACACGGCGCGCATTGCGCGACCACCCAGACAGAGACGCCGAGATGACGGACCCAGCGAGACCGTCGAGAGACCCTGCAGATGCGGCGGACAGGTCGACAACGTACCAAAACATGTCGATCGAGGGGGAGAGAGCGAGCGCATTGGTGCATAGTTGATCGACGACGGCTGACAGAGAAGATGATCAGCATGGCGAAACAGTCGACAACGACATACCTGAGACACCCCCAGACCTATCACCACCTGTGACAGAGAACGAACCCCCTAGCATCAAGCTCAAGGGGGAGTGGCAGATATCGACGAGCACCGACACCACACATATCCAAGTTGAAATGGTCATGCTGGGACCATTAAGCTGCAACGAGGATGGCAGGGGAGTGCCGAAGACGCTGGAAAACACGTCAGAACACCCTGCAGGACGAGTGCAGCAGGTTGAGGGGGAGAACTCACCCATAGCGACCTTAGACGAGTCGAGAAACCTGGGACGCGATACCAACACAATGGGGTCATTGAGGACCATCGAAGAGGTTGAGTTCACATCCAGGAACTTGCGCAACGCGTTAAAACGGGCGCACAAGCGATCAGAACCGGGTGAGGAAGAGTACCCACCTGATGAGGTCCCGATCGAGCCAGACGAGCCAGGTGGCAAGACGGCCATACCAGGTGACCACCACAGCCCCATGGAATGTCCTACAGGCGACGGAAACGAGCATGGCGGCGATATGAACATGCCACGTCAAGATACAGGGCCAGGAGGCCATAGGGGTGACTTGGAGGCGACGAGAGCCGTCGAGCACGATATGGGGCACGGAAACGATTGAAACAGCATCAGAGATGATGGGAAAGGGTGCAGAATGGATAGTGCAGCGAGCAGCGCATGTAGCGACTCGAAACGAGTCGAAACAGGGGTGCCAGCTGATGAGGCAAATCAGCATGGATCACGCAAGCACAACACGGCGCACATACCTGGGCCATCCACACCACCTCCCAAACACTCTAGACCTCCTACCGACCACCCGAACCCGCCGCGCCGTCGTGGCAAACTAAAATCACGACCTCGAAATGTCAGCTGCACCCTAGCAAACAAATATGCTCACCTCGTCAATCTATTGCATCGCGACCACATCGGGCGACTCACATGCGATGAATATACCCTGAATATACCATAGAATGGGTTACTCACCTGCACATATAGATGCTACACCATCATGACCGTGCGCACAAGACCAAGTCTACGTTAGCCGAATCGCGACTCGCCACATTAGGAAACCGCGTGGCCACCAACTTCACGGACTACCTCGCACAGTGAACACATTCCTTATTTCATAAGGTATACATTCCATTACACTATTTTATTGCTACCTTTATTTAGGCAAGCATCCCACCTATTAGGCTATGCTTGAGGGGGAGTGTTAGAAATATTCTAGATAAGGTATTTACAGCTTACATAAGCAATGGTTACATCGCACCGCAGTTACCTTCGTATTACTGAGTGACTTACTGAGTATTCCATAAGTGTGGCTGACATGAATCTTTGAGTCGCATGGGTGCTCGCATTGGCGTGAGTGTTTTGGCAGTTTTTACGTGGCTCCGAATCTCAAAAGACGCTCCGAGATCAGTGAGGCTCAGCGTTCCAGCGCAGCGGTCCTCAGCGTACTGATCCTTTTGTCATCCTTGATGACACCCATCCTGCTGTCAGCTTAGCTACCATAACTATATCGATTATAACGAGTCCTGCCATGGATCCTAAGTACTCGTGGATACGAAGGCGCAACGCCAGTGCGTCTGCCGGGCATCGACTACTTGTACAACCGCCAATGAATCAAAAATTTGTTCCCCTGTTAGTCGGGCGTACAAGGTGGCTGCAAAAGGTACGGGGTGATACCGTGCGGTTATTCGAGAGTTGCGATTGGACGACGGCTAGTGTCAAGGTTCGTACTATTGAAAAAGGTCCGTGCCTGTGGCGAAAGCTGTCGAATAAAGTGGTTGTGCGTGTACTGCTCGGGTCCCGCAGGTTCGCTTTTGCAGGTCAGCCCTGCGTCTGAGAAATAGGAATCGACTGCCAACGTGTCAATATCACTGAACTTATCAATCAATCGCACAAGACGATAGCATCCCTGGTTTCATCAATTTGAACTCTTTGGTTTCCTCCTTTTGGTCACGCACTTTTTTGTCAATCATGCGAATTACCGATCAGAAAAATACCATTGCTTTGCCTACCAACCGTTTCGCTGGCACACCGTTGCAAGCGCGCAGCTATTAAAGTCAGGTAAAAATGTGTCTCTTACACCACGCCTCACCAATACCACCTGCTACTAATTCACCCTCTTTGCTATGCACTTGAAGTCATATGCGATGGCTTTTGCCCCGGCGATTGCTCTCACCCTGCGAGCAAATGCTCAGTCTAATACTCCTAGTAGTTGGCCGCACGTTTACTCTGGGATACCCAGCGGTGACTATGGTCCAGATTGGCAAACCTGTCCGTACCATCACATATCCGCAGTACCGCATCTCATCCAATGTCTCTGCACGCAGACTTCCAGGTGACAGAGCCTCTTCCTAACGTTACGTGGCCCCTTGGCCGCAACTGGGCAGGAAATATTCCTGTACAGAGAAAAGGACATCCGAATGATACCCTCTTCTTTTGGGCATTCGAGTCGTCGCATGACTCATTCACCGCTGAAAATGACCAACCGTGGGCTGTCTGGCTGAGTGGAGGGTGTGTTTGTGCATTCACACACTTCTTTGGCTAATTCATCGCGATTCGACAGCCCTGGTGCTTCGAGCCTTGCCGGGCTCTTGTTCGAAGTCGGTGTTGTCGTTCTACCCGCTAATCTATGTAACTGAATTCGCATTTTACACAGAATGGTCCTGTTCATGTCTCAAGCAATTATTCTGTGTTCAAGAATGAATATGCTTGGACAAATGTGGCTGATTACATCTGGGTCGACCAGCCAGTGTGAGTCGTCGTTCATTTTCGAGGCTTCTTGTCTAATAGATGTGCCTCAGTGGGACCGGATTCAGTACTGCTGACTCAAAAGGCTACGGTGAGTACCACAAGCGAAGCATGACCTGAATCACCTTTGACATTTCACACAGTATTTGATGAGTACCAAGTGGGGGCTGATTTT
>JBBPUK010000388.1:0-19830 GCA_038094635.1 Tylopilus cervinicoccineus
AGTGTTCTATTGGTGCAAGGTCTGAAAACTATGCAGGCCAGTCCAAAATCTTGATACCTTGCTCTTTAAACCATTTCTAGGCTCTTTTTGAAGTATATTTTGGATTATTATCCTGTTGAAAGATAATGTCATCTTCAGAAATCCCAGATTCTTTCATGCTTTATAGCAATCCTTCCTTCAAAATTGCCACATACTGTTCAGCATCCATTCTCCCCTCAACCTCACTCAAAACCCCCACTCCATTCCACCCCATGCAACCCCATATCATCAGAGAACCTCCTTCAAACTTCACTGTATCTTTGACCTCTCTAGGAATTAGACCCTCTCCTTTCTTTTTCCACACATATTCCTATCCATCTGATCCAATTCTATTAATCTTGGTTTCATCTGACCAGATAACCCTCTTCCAGTCCTCTATAGTCCAATGTTGATACTTGAGAGCAAAGGCTAGTCTCCTCTTCTTATAACTAGCAGTTAATAAAGGCTTTTTCTTCTTCACCACAGCCTTTAATGAGGCTTTCTTGAGGGTGTTTCTCACTGTCTGAGAGGAGACAGGAGTGTCAATAATGGTGTTGATGAAATGGGTGGCTTGAACAGCATTTTGAGCCTTGCCAGTAATGATTTGCTTGACAATAGCTCATTTATTGGTAGAAGTAAGCTTTGAAGGGCAACCACCAAAATATCTAGTCCTCTCTGGCTGGATCTCCTGAAGGACCTGAGGTATTGTAGACTTGCCTAGGCCAGTTTGGGAGGCAATTTTCCTAGAGGAAAGGCCAAGAGAGGAGAGAGAGATAATATTATTTCTTTAAAAGGTAGAGATGGATTTTATGGTAAGAATGGTAGAATAATAATGAGATGATAGGGTTTATATATGTTGAATGATCAGCCATTACATAAATGTAACATAATAGGACTCTTTCAAATGTATGTAATGATATTATAGCATTCTAGGGTCCAATATATACAATTACAATATAAAGTCAAAAAACTGTCTGCATGAGTTGTCATTTTGTAATGACTGCCATTTTATCAAATCTTATTCAAATCTCTTAATTCTTGAGTGTGTAGAAAGCCATGAGTCTATACTACATTTGATACACTCATTATATTTGATAAGGTTTAGTGGTTGTTAAGGATTATTGCATTTAGTGGAAAATATGCAAATATGTGGACAGTTTTTTTAGCCACTGTATTATACCACTTGCAATATGATTTCTGATGTAAGCACTAGTGTGACAGAGAGATGAGCTTACATATGCAGTAGCTACTCTTCATGTGGAAAAAAAGTGTTGGAAATATTCTAGATGAGGTATTTACAGCTTACATAAGCAATGGTTACATCACACCCCAGTTACCTTAGTATTACTTAGTGACTTACTGAGTATTCCACATTATCACCATGACTTCCTTGATTCAGTTATACTACAACCACTTTGCTGAATTTGACTAGACACATTCAATATACCCTTCTGGCCATCAGCCAGGGTCACTCCAGATGCAGTGGCTGAGCATCTCATGACAGCAACATTCCTTGGAGCTGCTTGGCTTGAAACCTGAATATCTCACAATCAACCTCCACCCCAACTGCTTGACAATGGCATGTGAGTCTTCCACCTCCAGCCCCCATGAAGAGGGTGTTGGTATGCTGTCTATGAGTACCATTGCAGCATATTCTGGAGGACGCTGCAACTTCCGTTCGGAACCAAGGTAAGTCGATCGTGGATAGATAGCGATAGTGCACCTCAAATTTGGGACCGAACAACAACCTCAGCGCATTGCCACTCAGTAAGAGCTTGTTGATCATGAACTTATGCTGTGTCACTTGTTGACCCATCTCACTAATTACAATGAACAGGTCACAGGCTGGATGATACAAACTACCTGTGTACTTGCGCTCCCACCGCCCGAACCCAAAGCACCTGGACACTGCAGACGGCGTTTGACGGCATTGAAAAAAAAATTCTACGACCAGTAACATCTGATGCTGTCAATACCAGTATCCACCGACTCTACTTTTCGCAAGAATCTGCACCACTGAACATTGTAATACTTCCATTTCTCGTCTATCTTGACGCTTGGTGGGATCATCCATCTTGAGCTTGATGATCGGAGGTTCTGAATCGGCAGCAGTGTAACGGAGTCTACAGCTGCTACTTTAACGCTGAGCCTCAAAGTAGGGAATCCATCTAGAATGGAAAAACTTGATATTGCAGGCTCACTGGATCCGCGTATTATATATAATAGTTTCGGCTGTGCGAGAAGGTTCAGGGAGAGCAAGTACGCATTCACTGGAATGAATTGTTACGGTACACTAGACTAACGATGAGTCTTCTACCTAGTATCTGTGAACCAGAAGCCTCCTCGTGCCATCACAACTTGATAACGACTTGCCTTATCAGAAGAGGTTCAAGGTGCCATCATGATCGGATGCGGTGCAGCGGAGCTCTTGGTTCCTAAATACAACTGTGACATCACTCGAACGTGCACTGAAGGACTTGTGAGCTTCATTATGCTATAATTTTATAAGCTCCAAGTATCGTGTCGGCTACATGGACCAAACTTGATTCTATTGCGCAAACTACTTCTACATACAACAATGTACGGTACAGATGAAGCAAAGGACCTGAATGAACGATAGCGATGTATGGCCGGTGTCTAGATGTAGTAATGCAGAATTGAGAATTGTGTAGCAGAGCAGAGTAGGCGTGGGTGAAGGCCAAAATCTAAGGTGTATGAATAAAAATAATAGATAAATATACAGTTCAAACGAAATCAATGTCAATGGTGGGGAAGACAAGAACGAAGAGAATGTGCTCCAGCCCCTCATTCGATCACGTAGAGTTCAGGAACCCAAACGTTTCGATAGTAATGCAGGGAGAACAAGACAATGTCGGGCACACGGATACCCTCTCGACCAGCTGTCAACGCCCATTTTTCCCAACCGGGTGAAATGGGGTGCTTCTGATGCAAGATAAACCAGTTAGAAATGGAGGTGGCAGGTACTAATAGATACCCACAGAAGTAACCTTGTGAAAGCTGAACAACAGACCGCAGATCTCCCTAGCGAGATTTTGACGCGTTATAGGCCTTCCACTCGGACGCACGTCAATCCTCGAACGCGTAGGATCATTAGGACACCGGAAATCATACCCCGGCCACTGCAAGGTTGTTTTCAGCACCATAATCACAACGGTTAAGCCGCCGTCCAGACCTCAAGGCCGATCACGATTGACCTAAACCCGTGCTCTTCCAGTACTGCATCATCCGCTCCGTCAACGATGACTTTGTCCTTCAAGACATCCTTTGCGAGAGCGCCAGGGTGGCAATTCACACTAAAGACAATGGCCGGGATGCTTTCGTAGGGTGGACTAAGATGGAGAGGACGTGGTACACGCTCAATAACTTGCTGGTCCTGTAACACATAATATTGTGGCATCGGCGCGTGCATGGCTCCGGGGTGGATAGGGGGGTTGACGACAAGAATGTAGTACTATTGAAGGAGAATGTCAACATATTGAGCACTTGGAGAGCTCGGCGGACGTACCTGGTCAGAACCTGCACCATTCTTCCGGACCATAGCATGGTTAGGGTTGATATAATCCATGTCTGGAGACAGTACTAGGGAAATCCGGTCAGATATAGACGTGGAGTCCAGCTCGGTCTGGTGATTGTGATGTTCTCTGAACGATCTATGGACGAGAAGGAGTGATTCATCTGCGCATTTATACCATACCGAACACCCGTAGTGTAGGACGCCATTGTCCAAGCGTCGGTGGTCAACTCAGGGCAAAGCGTCTGGGACGGACGGGCGATATAGAGTGGTGGGTGAGTGGTCGACATCACAAAAATGGAAAACAATAGCTGTGGAACTTATCTAGGTCATGTTCGCAATGATGGGCCTGTGTGCCGCCAACAACGGCGGACGATGGAGGAAACCGCGACTTGACAGGATACAACAAGAAAAGTACCGTACACGATTGAGCACCGTACTCTTGCTTTTCTGCAGTCGAAGTTGGAGGTCGGGGTGAGCGATGGGTGGCGTGGGGTAGGTCAAAGCCCTCGATCGGCAAGAGTTTGGATGATAGTAGCGCATCATGATGTCGCACGCCACACAAAGCCACCTGAGAGTTACGAAGTGACAAAGCAGCACAAGAATCCTCGGCGTTGAACTGGTCTGTGAAATTTGTTACCTAAAGTATAGCATTAAGGCAGATACGTGACATACTTCGAGTCGTTGGACATGCTCGATCCACGCAAGTTCCTTGTCGACACAACTACATGTTACCACTTTAAACGTTCAGCGTCATCAAATGTGAGTAGTGTGAATTCACCCCAAGTGCTTTTTAACGAACGGCCAGTTGTCGGAAGTGTATTACAACTTGCACGAAATAGCCAAAGATTTGAGACGTTATGGTTATGATACCGAAGTCCCTGAATGGTACAAATTTTCCTTTATGGTTACTTTCCAAACATTGATCAACAACATCCTTTCTAAAACAAGAATTCAACTCCTTGTGGAACGTTCTCGACGCACACCGAAATAATACCGCTTTACTCGATGGTGCTTCAAGTTTCCATCCGAATACATGGAACCTATAAAATCTCGCCGTGAAAACAGGTTCGATCCCAAGAACTCTCCCAAGTGAGCAAGCAAACGCAATTTCTTCTTCTTCAATCAGATCTCGCGATCACCTTATCCCTAGCAATGTCCTCCATGATTCGCTTCCACCGTTATCCCTTCAGCGAGTTTGGGCGTGTCCTTGAGGACGCCCTCAGCGCTCGTCCCTGGCCTTCCCCCTTGGTGGCAGATGTCACTTTCAGTGCTCCACAGCGCGTGTATTCCTTTCGTCCAAGGTGAGAGCACTTTTTTTCTCCTGCATGTTAGTCCCTGAACCTCGTCTCCTCCATAGAGTGGACGTGAGAGAATCGAAGGATGACGGAACCATCACAGCAACGTTCGAACTCCCGGGCCTGAAATCCGAGGACGTCTCTGTTGACCTGCGACAAGACACCCTGACTGTGTCGGGCGCGCCTACTTCCTCCGCATCTCGTGAGCAGGACGGGTACACGGTCCGTGAACGTGGCTATGGCAAGTTTTCCCAGACGTTACAGCTTCCCTTTGGAACGAAGGCGAGTCCGTGCCATAGAACGGGTGTTGAATTTCGTCGCTGACGACAGTGTGCCGTAGCCCGAGGACGTGAAGGCCAAGTTGGAAAACGGGCTTTTGACGGTGACGTTTCCAAAGACGACTCCCGAACAGCAACCACGACGTATTGCCATTCAGTAGAGGATCGGCAACGTCTTGCGTATGCTATGCGGTTGCACCCTGTGTAGCAAATATGTTGCACGCTGTATAGTATAGGACTCATGTGAAACAGCGTGATTCGTCATAATTAGCGTAATAAGAATGCCAAGTTGCGGTCGACGTGATGGTCTTCCTGATCGGTCCTGAACTCACGAATTATTGACATGCGTGGATAACTGGTGGCCTGTTCAGCTCCAAGGACATCGAGTTTGCCAAGTTACGTGGCCTGATAGCTATTATCTAGATTAGATCATCTGTAGAAAAGAATGTGTCGACACGAGAAGATGATGAATGTATCGTGAAGCTGCCTGAATGAAGATGCGACGTAATGCAGATGTGAAAGAACGTGGCTATAGCGGAAGAGGCGATTAACGCAAACGGAAAACGTGCATGATACGGAGTCTAGGATAAAACACACATTGTTGAATACGACGCTGTTTAGAACGGCTGGCGTCGACTGCTGTTCTCTCTTTCAATCACGTAGAACTCGGGGACCCAAACGTTCCTGTAATAGTGAACAGAGAATAAAACCACGTCGGTCACACGAATCCCCTCGGAGTCGGTGGAAAACGCCCATTCTTCCCAACCTGGGGTACGAGGGTGTCCCTTATATCGACCATCCATTAGAAAAAAAAAAAAAAAAAGGGAACACCAAATGGAAAGTGTCGCTCACAGCAATCCGCTGACGAAAATTGAACAGGTGAATGCAGATTTCTCTAGCGAAATCTTGACGCCCCAAGTACCTCCCGTCTGGGCGTACGTCGACCCGCCTGCCAGCCGGCCCGGATTCATATCCAGGCCACTTTGAGGAAGCGACGGGTCAGTTACCAAAGCGCGACCTCGTAAAGGCGGAGCGTGCACACCTCGAGTTGAATGACGGTCGACCGCCATCCAAACGGTTCGAACACGGTATCGTTCGGAAAGTCAATCACGACGGTGTTCCTCAGGATGTCTTTCACCCGGACGCCAGGCCATCCGTGAGCACTGAATGTGATCGGCGAGACGGTCTCGTAAAGAGGACTGAGGTGCGGCGGACGAGGTACGCGTTTGATCCTTCGTTGGTCCGGCAACGTGTAATATCTTGGCATATTGTCGTGCATCGCTCCTGGGTGGACAGCCGGGCTATCTAGAAGCTACAGACGAATGAACTTAGCGAGAGGCATGGAAAGAGAACGAGTGTGGACATACTATAATCGACCCGGGCTGGGTAGCGTGCGGCACGAGATCAGACTGGGAGGGGAGAACGTACGACATCCTCTGAGGCTATATCGTGTCAACAGATTTGAATCAGGTTTTTGCTAGGGGGGACAGGATGCATGCTCTTATATGTACTTCCTGTATGTCAAAGCACGCCGACAAAGCATCCAAGTTGGTGCCGACAAATCACACAAGACAGTCAAAGCGCGACGCGCACATTTGTGGACAGCACGTTAATGCGTACCGACGAGCATCCTGTCTCAAAAGGAAGACGTCAAGCTCTGTAGAACAGAGAACCACGAATCACTTGTCAGTTATTGTGGATGCCGTAAAACAAAGTCCAGGAACCTGTGTGATAAAACATGCTATTGGCATTTGATTTAGCGATGAGACGCGGTCAGAGAATTCTGCTTACAGTCGTTTTCGTGCACCTGGCCGACGCTGGCAACTCATCGAAAGGTCTCTCGCGCTGCCGTGTCGTAAAATATGCTGGGGTCTGACATGCCTGCTATATGCTGAGGAGCTCCGAATTTCGATCCTCAAGGACACACTTGAGTATGCCTGGACTTGAGCATGACCGAACAATCATTGGACTACTACCCTTTTCGGAACTCATGCTTTGACATGTATTGTTGGTGCCTATTTGGAAAGCGACCAGAAAGGAAAGGGATGTGATGATCACTTTTGCGTCAAGTGGAACGAATTTACATCTTCTGACACGTCACAGAAGCTCTGAATAACATGAATCATATCTAAACAAATTAGTACAGTTCTCGACGTACAAGACCAGTGTACGCATTTCAAGTCGGAGTTTACACACAAAGACATAATCGTGATTCCGAGTGCCACCCTCGTCGTTTCAGAGACCACCGCCGTCAAGGCACGCGCCCACTGAGTTTTCACTCACATGTTCGAGATCGCCTGCTATGCATCCCTAAACGACTGAGTGCCCTTTTCGTCCTCGTCCATCATGGCATCGTCACTTCCACCGCCCTCTTCGAACGCCGCCTTGTGGTCTTCAAAGTGGGCAGCATGTTTCCTAAACAAGGTGGTATCACGACAAACGATGAGCAACATGAAATCGTGGAAACATACTCTGGTCCGACGATAGTGATGAGGATTACAAACGCAGCAACGACGCCGATAAAGATGCCTTGTACCATTGCATATCCAGGTATGGCGGTCCGTACGCCATCGACCATCTTGTACGTCTGGAAGTTCTTCCCCCCGGCTGTACGCAGACGCTCGTTAAACTCATGCGAGGATCGGGACATGATGTATACGCACTCGCTTCGATCTGGGCGGAAGCAGCAGAGATCATCTTCAGGCCGTCGGCATCAGTTACATGCATCATTGCGAGTCCCTCGAGATAGGACGCACGTTTCCAAGTTGGTAGGCAACCCCAGGGAAAGTTGCCCTAAAAGCGGGAGGCGACATCTCTGCCAATTGGATGGGAATCTGAGCACCAACATAAGAACTGGCGTGGTTAGAGGACGAGGACGATCCGTACGACACCCCATGCCCCTTGGACTCCAAACTGCACGCAAAACGCCCCAGCGGTAAGGGCTGAGAAGGAACTAGGAAGAATCCACAGCGGGACGAAGGCTGTTGATCCAGATCGTGCCTGAGTGAACGCACACACACAAATGCACTTCTAATCTACACTTACCACCGACAAGCAACACGAAGACACTGGCGTTTTTTAATTAGTGATAGCAACGTGGGTGGCGTACGTGCGGCGTACATTATAGTCAGACGGCGTCCCAGGTATTGACTCGTGTTGCCAGCAATGGCACCACCTCTTTGAGTTTGAAAAAAGACGCCATCAATGAAACTTGGTCGAGACACACGCGACCGTCAAGACTCACGCAATTGCGCCCTACAGATCAAACGAGACCTGTTGTTCAATGCAAGATAGTTTGAAAAGAAGCCACATACACAATTTCCGACGATCGTAGATATAGTCGCGTCATGTGCAGAGAAACCTTTGGCCTTCTGCAGATAGGTCGGATATAGATCCTAAAAAAAGATGCGCACAGCCAATTCCGATCAGCAAGGCCGCGTTCTTCGCCAAGGACACATATTATGAAGGTCCTCACCTGAGATCCATGGGATAAGAAGTTGAACCCTATGATGTTCCCTAATGAGGCAACGCAAGGAGGGGCCCGGTCAAAACGACGCACCGGCCATGAGAAAGATGGCGTATACACACAACATCCAGTGGTTTTTGAGCATTTCCTTCAGTTCCCTGAAGAAGATCTGGGTTTTCTTCGAACTGTCCGTGTTCCTTGTCCGCTCTATCGCCTTTGCACGCAAGAATACCGCCGACTCGGGAAGGAGGGAACGCAAGATGGCGGAGGTGAAAAGCAAGGAGGAACCAGTCCAAAACATTGCACGCCACTTGTATGGGTTGTGTGGGACAAGCGTGAGGTTGACAATAGCAGCGAGGAGATAACCCAGTGCATAGCCTTGTTGGACGATGCCACTTCCAAGACCACGAAGCTCAACGGGAAGATTTTCGAGAGCCGTGGAGGCTGCAAGACCCCACACACCCCCCATCGTGATACCAAAAAGCGATCGGACAGCCAGAAACTGGTGGTAGGTCTGCACGAAGCTGGTCGACAGAGAGAAGCAGGAACACAATAGCAGGTTGAAGGTAAGCGGCCATCTGCGGCCATAACGATCCGACAAGACACCAAAGACGATCTGAATTAGTATTAGTATTCAAAACCGTCCAACAAAGCATCTCTGGATCTTCTTACCGCGCCAATAGATCTGAACAGCAGCGTGAGGGTGATTGCAGTCGTCTGGGCATCGATGAATACACTGCCGGCAGAATATCAATATCTCAAAAGTCAACGCACTATCGATGCCGTGGGCTTGTTAAATTGCTCGGAGAGCATTGGCACACTGAGGGCCACGCTGAAGAAATCAAACGCATCACAACTCCAGGCAAGCAAACTGACATCACAGTGTGATCAACCTTTGCGGCCATCCAGACAACCAAAAGAGTTCTTACCCCGTCAAGAATTGAGCAGACTGGAGGTATGTGAGACTCTTGAGCCCCGCGACGATACCGGATGTTGAGGTGCCTTTCTCCCGCTTTGGAATGAAGCTCCGCAGGAAGCGCGACATGGTGCTTGAGAAGGGAACGAGAAGAATCCCAGGCAGCTTTATGAGAATTCCTGAAACCTGCGAGCTCCAAATGCAACTTGCTCTGCGGTCTGGAACCCCGCGATGAGGCGACTCTGATAACGGTCCTACGCAGGTCGATCAACCCAAACGAGAGTTGGGCTGCGATGTCCGGATGAGGAATCTGATGTTGAGTCGTCTCCCAATATATAGCGGGATGGCGAGACGACCATATATTGGGATACTACTCAAGATCAGGTATTCCCTGAGACCGGGAACAATCGGCACTCCGTCCGTCCACTGTAACTTTTGATGTACGAGATGAGGTCGGGAACTCGTAAACAAGGTTGTCACGTCGCTTAGACTCCAGACTACGATGTTGAGCATGATCGTGGCTCACCGAACATCGCAGGATGCGTGACATTGTGTATTTTGGCAGGTCAAGTTGAGTGGGCGTCCGTCCGACACTCGCACTCTGTGATGATGTTCACGGGAGGAACATACCCCAACCGACGACGCCCGTTCCCCAACCCGGGGGGCTCCGAACTTGGTGAGACCACAACCGCGTCGCTAAGAATCGACACAGCGACTGGCACGGCGGAGCCACTTGCACTTGCACTTGCTCTTGAAAGATGGCATCCGAAAACCGCCTATAATCGGCCCACGTGTTCTGGGCTGCGGATCAAGGGTGCTGCACATCCTCGCAAACCACGCAAGGCAAGAGATAAGAGTACATGGCGCTGTGGCCAGAAGTAGTCAGCATGGCCCTCACGCACGGCCGGGAATCGACTCAAGGCAGACATGCTGCTGGCGATGCGTGGACTCACATCGACCTACCCATGTTCATTCATTTCCATGGGAACCTGTTTATTGAATATGCCGATGATGTCGTGGAGCAGGCAAGTTCTGCGGATGGGCGACAGGGTCAAACAGAATGGTTGACAGACCAGCTCTGTTGATGACGGACCTGACAACTGCCCTCTGCACCCTCCGTCGGTCGTGAGTGCTACATCATGGGCGTTGAGAAAAAGGTTTAGGACGAGAAGCCGCCGCCGCCTCATCCGAGTCGACGCCGAGTCGCTCTTCGTCGACGACCTGTATCGATCTCACGCAGAGGAGATCTGAATCCGTCAGTCACAAGGTACGCGAGCAAGCGACTCGTTCCAACACGTTCCGTCGTTCCTGAATCCGAACGCGAACTTGGGGCCTGCTACTACTAGCAGCAGCAGCAGCAGCAGCAGCACATAATGGGAAGGATGTCGGCACGGGACTTGTGGGAGTCATTAGGGTCGCATGCGGGGCAAGTCGGGGACACCTCGACAGCTGTCCTACTCATCCAAAGTATCAAGTAGCCAAGATGGCCTTCATCGATCCTGTTGGTTGGCACCTCAAATGCAAGCTCGGGTGCGTCACCTATCCGACTTGCCACGGCATGCTTGTATGGCCCATGGGTGAACTCCTACAGTCCCAATCCTCGTCTATCAGTTCGGACAGAGGTTGGACGATATGGCGGCCCTCTGTCGTGGGCTACCGCACCCGAGTGATTCCAACGAATGCACTGTGCATCCTCAGGCTGAACCGAGCGGATTCTGCATGTGCCAAGCCGCGAACCTCAGAGAGGGTGATCCCGAGCCCGTTTCGGACCGAAACTCCCCCACCCACAACATACATGTATTCGACTCTCACAACTCTATCGGAGACAAGTCAACTACCAACAAGTACGTCCGTCCGTTCGTCCGTCGATCAAGTCACGCGAGCACCACAAATAGAGAGTTAGTCCTACAATACATGCGTGGGCCGAGGTCGTCAACGGGTCGTGTCATGTTCATACGTGTTAGCGTGTACGCGTCTCATACGTCCGAGCCCTTTTCGTCCTCCTCGCGTCCGTCGAGAGAGTCGCGTTGCTCGCCATCCATGATCGCATCATCCCGCCCGCCTCCTTCTTCGAACGCGGTCTTGTGTTTCTCAAACTGAGACGAATGGCGTCTATCAAACAAAAAACGGAGGGCGACGCGACCCCGTGATGAACGTGTGACGGCGCGTGCGCGAGCAGAAGCGGAGGGGACATACTCGGGTCCAAAGATCGTCACAAGGACGACATAGGCAGCGACGGTGCCGATGAAAATCCCTTGCACCGTCGCATAATCGGCGACGTTGCGGACTACACCATCGACGACGATATTCGTTCTGAAATTGTTCCCGCCAGCTATACCAGACCATACGTAAGTATCCACCTCCGTCATACATCACCGTCAAGCAACACGCACTCGCTTCAATTTGAGAAGAGGCAGAAGAGACCATCTAGAGGGAAATGATCAAAGACTTTCTCTCCTACAAGCGGGGGCGACTCACGTTGCCGAGCTGATAAGCTACACCAGGGAACGTAGCCCTAAAGGCGGGAGGCGACAGTTCTGCGAGCTGAATTGGAATCTAAGCGTGGCATATCCAGCTCAGCCCACTTTATGCAATGGAGAGAACAAGAGCAGGGACATACAACTCCCCATGCACCCTGAACGCCGAATTGAATAAAGAATGCCCCTGCTGAAAGTGGACCAAACGTGTCCGGGATGATCCACAAGGGTATAAAGGCTTGCCAACGAGTCAGTCGAGATCATTTTGGTCAGGCCTGGAAGAGGACTCACCACCAACGAACAATACCGTGATACTGAATAACACTCCGAATTAACAGCGATACGAACACGAGCGCATAGCACGCTTACACGATCGTGAGTCGACGTCCAATATATTGGCTCGCATAGCCAGCAACAGTGCCACCACTGCATCAGACCGAACGGGCAATGTTAACGAGCGTGAGAGTGCCACGGCAGAACTTACGCAATGGCTCCCTATCATTCAAATCAGAATCAGTCCACCGGAGAATGGAAAGCGAGAAATTCTGAACATACACAATTGCCAATGATAGTGGCGATCGTCGCGTCGTGAGTGCTGAACCCTTTGGTCGTCTCCAGGTATGTGGGGTACAGATCCTACAGTGTCAGGCCGATCGCGCTCATCACATGGTGATGTCCACTGAAAATGATGTTCCCATACCTGTGAACCGTGAGACAAAAAGTTGAATCCTGTCAAATTAGCCGTGAACAACGTCTCACGGGGGTGCGCCATGTGACACTCACCGGTCATGAGCAGGACCGCATATATGCACAACTTCCAGTGCATCTTGAGCATCTCTTTGGTCTCGTGCAAGAAGATCCGGGTCTTGTCGGTCGTCGTCGTCCCTTTTGCTTTTTCGGCAGCCTTGGCACGCAAAAAGACCTCGGATTCTGGCAAACATGCACGGAGAAAAGCAGCGAGGAAGGAGACGCCGGATCCGAACCAGAAGAGAGTCCGCCAAGTGTAGCGCGAAGTGGGCACGACGGTAAGATTGATGACGGCCGCCAGAAGATAGCCGACTGCATAGCCTTGTTGGAGAATACCACTCGCAAGACCTCGGACCTCGACAGGCAGATTTTCCAGCGCCGACGAGGAGGCAAGTCCCCAGATGCCACCCATGGCAATGCCAAAGAGGGAGCGGACAGCGAGGAATTGGGAGAACGTGTTGACGAAACCACTCGACAGAGAGAAGACGCAGCACAGCAGCAAGTTACAGACCAGAGGCCATTTGCGACCGAAGCGGTCAGATAGGATACCAAATATGACCTAGCCCAGTATCAACGGAACAGCTGGAAGCCGGGGGAACCGGAACTTACAGCGCCAGCTGATCTGAAGAGTAGGGTGAGCGTGATGGCGGTCGTCTGCGCAGGTCATGAGGCAGTAGACATGATCCGAGGACGATGGGTCTCACAATACTGGCTGGCTTCACATCGAATTGCCCTGCAAGCAGCTCGAGCGTCAAGGACACAGTGAAAAAGTCCACCGCGTCACAGGTCCATGCAAGCCAGCTGTTCGAGCATTACGGGTCGACCACGCTAGACGATCTCTTTCACTCACCCGACCCAGAAATGCGCATATTGAATGGGCTTGAGCGAACGAAGGGCCGGGAGGAGGCCAGCGCTACCTGCGTTCCTCTCCCTCCTGGGGACGAGATTGGTAATGAATCGAGGCGCCATGGTAGCCTAGGGACGAGGCGCTGGACGCTAGCAGAGGCTTGGGTTGCCAGTAACGATGATGACCCTGGCTGGGTACTATATATGCGTATTCAGCTGCACAGGCACGGCGTCCCATGGACCCAAATGAAGCATAAAATTCCACGTCGAGCGCTCTCGCGATCCAGGAACTACTGCTTCGTCAACGGTTACGGCAACTTGGAGCAAAAGAGAAACCGACCGGCTAATCCGCTGGACTGACCTTGTTGTCTTGAGGTGCGCACTCGTCCGGCCCACCTTCAAAACACTATCGAGGACGCCGTCGCCGGGTCTCAGGTGTGCCCAGGCAGGCCAATCTGTCGACTGAGCTCAGCAACATCCGCGCACCTTGTGAGGGTATCAGTGCTTCTCCAGAGCAAACACGTATCGCGGCGGGTTCAAGGTGGAGTTTAGCCACTCTTGCGTAAAGAAGATCATATGGGTCCATCCTATCTATATCATCGCTCCAGTCCCGGGTGTCGGACGCTGGGTTTCAGACCCAGATTGGGGCTCACGCAGCCCGAATTCGAAGACAGCCTTTGCACCCTTGACGACGTAAAATGGGGGGTGTCCAGCGAGCCTGAAACATGGGGCTTCCTCCTGTGGACGAGACGCTCCGTCATGGGGTCTGTCTTGCAGTGCTGGCTCAGCTGACCTGCCAAGTCACGCACGGATCTGTAACACACCCGCCGGGTCTGAACGTGAACCTGAGACGTGTCATTGCAGCGCATCCACACAAGTAGTGTCCCCCCCTGCGGACATCACTTCAAGCCTTCAAGAGGCCAGTACGACGTGGGTCGACCAGCTCACCGCTCCGGACCACGCGCAGTAGCCATAGCAGCGACGCAGACCCCCACATCCGCCAGACCTCGACAGCAAAAGTATCTCCGGGTAATCGCCATCCGATTCTCTTGTTCGATCGACGCAGGGTCACACTATCATTCTCTACCGCTTTGCCTTCTTGCCCCTCCGCGTGGTCTTCTTCCCCCCACCTTCCTCCCCTCCGGTCTCCGCCTTTCGCTTCTGCCCCCTGCTCTTGACGCTCACGACGGTAGCCCCTGCCTTGCC
Organism: Tylopilus cervinicoccineus; assembly: GCA_038094635.1. Taxonomy (NCBI): domain Eukaryota; kingdom Fungi; phylum Basidiomycota; class Agaricomycetes; order Boletales; family Boletaceae; genus Tylopilus; species Tylopilus cervinicoccineus. The sequence goes on from JBBPUK010000388.1 coordinate 14,785, forward strand.
CTGCGCGAGCTTCGTCACCTGAGCCTCCGCGGCGCTCCAGTCTGCAGCTGCATCGTTGATGGCATACCTGCAAACCCATCACACATCGTCAGTCGCCCGTCCCGCTGATCATCAAATCCCTGCCACCCATGCATTATTTATAGCATGGTTGCACCGCAGCAGCCACCGGATCATCCTTCGATTCATTTGCGGTATGGGCTGGAGCGGGCATGATGGGTGGCGGCCAAGACGACGACAAAAAGGCCGGACACGTCGTTCGGAACGCACTTACTTGCTCAGATCAAGCGATTCAATCATCGCGCGCTGCTTCTCCCGTAACACTCTCGTCACTTCATCGCCCGCTTCATCAAGCTCGTCGTCGACGCTGGCTTCGAGAGGTTGCCATGACTTTGGCGCTTCTCCATTATTGCCACCACTACCCTCATCGTTGCGCGACTCGGTGGTTCTGGATGGCGGCGCTACAGGGATGTCCGCCCCAATGGCTTCCTTTTGAATGTCGGTCAACTTCCTGCTGATCTTGCGTATGAGCTTGTTGAACAACGCCAGTGCTTGGGAGACGGGCAGCGATAGCTCTTTCTATCATCGGTAATCAACGTTTCGTCATCGTTGCATCAGTTTTAGACCTACCTCCACCTTCTCGATAGACTTTCTTTGGAGACCCATGCCGAGGAGCATCGATGCTTGCACAGCGGACAAATTCACGTCGTCACCGAGCCGTTTGTCAAAGTAGAGGGAGGAAACGCATGGCAACAGGTCCAGAACGACATGGTAGTCAACCATGTTGTTAGCATACGAGTCGAGGCGTTTGAGATCAAATGGTGTCATCAGGAATGAAAGTTCGGATGACGTGACCGCTAGTGGCGATAGTGAGCAAGATTGTGTTGAGAGGAACAAACCTATGCTGACCTCGTGGACTGACCGAACTATTGCCTTTCTTGACCCCCGCATTCGCAGCCTCGAGCATGCTCAACGCGGTCACGCTCCCAAACTCTCGAAACTTGAAAGAGAGTAGTGATACGAAGCGCCGTCTAAAGTCTGCAAGATCCCACGGTCATTTGTATTCCTACTCGTTGAACGATAGACTCACCCTTTGCAAACTCGACTAACCACTCGAGATCACCGTCAGCTGAAGTATTCAACCCCCGAACCATCACGCATGTATGTTCACCCGTGAGCTCAGACTGTGTCTGCCGAAGGTAGAGTGGTACGAAGCCCGCGCGCTTCCAAAACCTGTTTTTTTTATGAATCGATGCGTCATCAGCGCGTTAGCCGACTGGGACAATGGTACGCCGTCATCCAGCCCCCTCCCCTGACTCATGACGCCGAAACAAGAGGGCGACACACCTCAGCAGTTGAGTTGTCAGTCCATACGAAACGCCCAGATAATTCAACGCTTCCGGTTTGCGTTCCGACAGGCGTTGGAGCAATGGCGGCATCGCGTCCGCTGGACGGACAGTGGGGTGATCAGTCTGAAGGTCCGCATCCTTTCCGGAACAAGCAGGAGACAGCGAACCCCAAAGACACCCGTAAAACACCGAGACAGGTCAGGTCAGACCGATTAGCTGAGCAAGGATGTGGGACAAGCGTACAGGATCGATCGAAGTGACATCGGGGTAAGACGGCTCGGAGAGGCCGTTCTCTGAAACGTCAAAGTATTCTCCGCTGTAGAACGAATTAAGGGCCTTGAGGGCTCGAGAGCCATACCCCATCTGTACCAAAACAGAAAAGAAGTTTTCTCGTCAGCCCTGTTCACAAAATATGACTCCATCATCCGCTCCATGTCTCCCCCCCCAATGCTACAACATTGAGCACCATTGCGGGGGAGTGGAATAACTAGAGAACATGGGAGGCCAACAACTCACATTTGCGTAGTCCGGGTGTGTCGCGATCCTGACAATGCGCGCACCGCTCAACATCCCAAACTTGCTCTCCTGGAACTGCTGCGCGACAATCCAGGGAATCATGTCGCCCCCTGCTCTCAGACCTCTGCTTAATCCCTCCATGATCGCAGCTTTACTGATGTTGCCTTCGAGCGCGACTTGCACCACCACGAGCGGTTCCGGGAGATGGGATTCGTCGTCTTTGATGGGCGGAAGGAGCACGAAGAGGTGGTGTGCGGGCGCATCCGACATTAGCTGCAGATCGTTAGGTTGGTTTTTATAATGCGAAGCAACGTAGAGCGCCATCATCCGCTGAAGAAACACCTCTGAAGCAGGATGGTAACTGAACAACGTATCCCGAGAGACATAATACAGTTCGCACGCAGATGGATGGGGGCATCCCTGTGCGGAGGCAACGGCGGACTTGGACGAGATCGAAGCATCCAGGCATAGAAGGCCATTCAACCATTTTTCGATTTTGTCGCCAGCACCATAACGAATGGGCGTTTCGAGTTTTATTTCGCGCAGCGTGCGCGTTTTGTGGGTGTTAGAGTGACCAGAAGTCACTTTTTTGGAGGTGGACACGGCTGCAACGGATCCATCTGCTGTGGCGGCGTCTTTGGTGAGGGAGGGACGAGTGCTCTCGCGTAGTTGTTGAATGAGTTTAAGAGAAAGTGAGCGACCTGTACCTTCGTATCCGTTGATCGTTGACGCCATGAAGACAAGATAAGGGCCAAGGAGATTACGGACAAGAGGAAGGGGGATGGCAGCAGCCTCGTCGATGATGACCAGTTCAGCTTGTCCCAATACATGGGCATCCTCCGGTTGGATGTACTGCAGAAGCGTGAGAACTAGACGACACCAAAATGCGGACGTAACAGACCTGGATAGTTTGACGATGCTGACGAAAGACGTTGACCCTAACAATAGCCTTATTGAAATCAGGATTCGTGCTCTGCAATATATCATAGTCGAGATGCTCTTCATATCCCAACGCGTCCAATCCTTTGAAAACGAACTCGAACAGCGTCTTCAAGTTCTCAGGGCTCGGACTCGTCACGAAAATGTTCGAGTACCCGTGTGCCAGCGCAGCTGCGATTGCGAGACCCAACGCTGCCGACTTGCCACGTCCACGAGCAGCCGTTAGCGTCACTGTCGAGGCAAGAGTCTTTTCGGCGATGGCTTCCACAAATGTGAGAAGGGCTTGCGCTTGGTCGACGGTTTTCGCGAGCTTAACTAGGTCGCCAACGGGCTTGGTATCTGCTAAGCTATCTTTGAGGTCCTTGAGGCCCGCATCAGCCTTTCCTTTGCTACGAGTCTCTTCGATGGGCCTTATATCCTTCCCTTTGGAGATGGGAAGGACGTTTAGCTCGTCATCCAAAACCAAGCAGTCGGTGCAAGATCCCAAGGACAGGATGAAACGCTCGTTAAATCGAGCGACGACGGAGTCGTGAGACGAAGTGCGATAACGTGCATGAACATCCTGCACAGCCAATGAGTTTCACTCATTCCACTCACACAACGGGCGCGCTCACCATAGTCATCGTGTACAGTTGTCTGAGTGACGTCATGGTCTTGAGCAATAGCACCACGAGTCCACCGCCTTCCACCGTTTCGATTGTCCGTGCAAGCAAGTTGGGCGTGATGGCCTCGAAATCTTGCAAGACACACATCCCGTAGGTATTTCCTAGAATCTTGTGCGACTCCTTGTAGTAGGTATAGCGGATGTCGGTGACGGTGACGAAGATTTCGAATGGGTTTTGCTCGTTGGGTTCTCGGATGCCACGTTTTATGTCGCGCTTGATCTTGGCCTCCCGTTTTTTGCGGTGTCTGGTTCAGTCAATCAGCCAGCTGGGGTTTTTACGACGGTGTCCTCAGAGATGTGCGAGAGGTCACTCACGTCGTGAACCCTAAATCTTTCTTGTAGCACCATAGCACAGACGGCCGCGCTGACACCCGAGCTTGGGAGAGCAAGTAATGGAGATTTACAATCTGATCCGTCCACGTCAAGAGCCAAGCTACTTTTCGCACTGGTCCATACGCACCTGATCCCTGCCTTTGTCCCCAACCAATACTATAAATGATCTGTGGTTCTTTTCGACATTGTTAGTGATTAGGGTTGGTATTCGAGGATCCAGTTGTTTGCGCATCAGCAGAACATGTATTGCGACTCGCAAGTCGAAGTGTCAGGCTTGGGAACAAATTTCTATAAATGCCCTAATGGGGTCATCTGCAGAAAACCCAAACCCATACACTATTAGTTACGCGTTCAACTTCTATAGCGAGCAGAGGCGTTTACTTGCCATGTTTAACTTGGAGATCGAGAGTGTACATGACGAGGACAATTTGTATCGCACCTCCCTTTGGGTTACTTTTCCCGACGTTTCAAACCAAGTCGCCATCTTGTCAGTCCTCTACCACCACTACGGTTAATATACAGGGAATCGTTGATGTGTCACTCATCACAAGAATTCTACATGTTTGATGCTCCAGGTCGTCCCACCTGCACAACAAGCGACTTACTCCACCTCCCACACGGAAATTGCTTTCTCCGCCGCAGCGAACCGCGCCTCCTCCTTACTCGCATTCCCCCTCTTTTGCGCGTGCGCACTCACCGCCTCTCGTCCCTCCACACTGATCGAACAGACCACCAGCCCCCTCTCCTCCTTGTAGTCGTAGTCGATCTGCTTTTGCCGGCGCGCCGCCCACACAGACAACCTTGAGACCGGGTGCAACACGTCGACATCGTCACGTATGATGCGGTCAAGGTGACTCAGCACGCCCAACTTCCAAAGCAGTGCCTTCACCGTATCCATGTTCCCTTCCGAGTCAAGGTACACTGCCCCGATGAGACTCTCGATCATATCGCTAAAGAGTTTGGGGGCTTGTAATCGAGTGAGTGCTGCCCAGGGGAACATCTTTCCGGTCGTCAATGCGACCTCGATATCATCCTTCACCTTGTCGTATCGACGGAGGGTGAGTTTCTGGTCTTCGAGAACAACCGGACTCGAATGCTGGAGACACTGGAAGAGACGGATTGTGTTCGTCTTGGATTGCATCACGATCTTGCCGCGTGGATCGGGTCCAGGCATGCTTGCGTCCACATCGAGCGAGGTCTGAAAGCAGATGTATGCGAGGAAATGGATGTTCACGACGGCTGACTTGC
>JBBPUK010000390.1:0-19610 GCA_038094635.1 Tylopilus cervinicoccineus
CGCTCAGTCATATCTCTCTCTGCGTCGACACCACAGGTTATACTGAAGTACCCCCAAGCCACACGTTGGTCAGCCTTGGATTGACATCCCGACCCGTGCTCTCGATCAATGTCGCGGACTCTACCATTGAGGCGGAATCCACGCTCGCTCTCGCCACCTTCTTTTCCAGAATTGCAGCTTGTTGCGACGACTTTTCTCTCCGTGCGTGGAGTGGCGCACCAATGATGTGGTTCCCAAACATGGCGCATTACATGCAGCGTTGGTTTAAAGTGCGCGATCGCGTCAACGAGGCGCTTGGTCGGTGTCGGCGTCCCGAGTCCGACACCGCATACGTATCAGTGGGTAAGAACGGTTATAGCAGCTGGCACCAGGCCGTCCAGTGTTAAGAGCTCCAGTCGACCGCATGGATATATCGACGGGCTTGTACTGTACATACGTTATTTTCGTCCTGCACTCGTCCTCCTCACTACGAAAGTATTCTTCCTACTCCCCTGTCTCTCTGCACTGTATATGCTCACGAAGAGCGTAATTGATAGCCATGTATACCGCGTCACATACTCGTGTATTCTGAATCAGCATGGTGGTGGTCGAAATCGAAGGAGTCGACTTGACCGAGGATTTCCCGAGGAGGTGGAAACACGGTCATGCTTTAGCAGTCACTGTATGCTTGGTTTCACCACTACTCATGCCTTTGTCTTCATGTTCTATTCCATCTGGTTAAAACATGGTAGGATACTAGATATCTCCTGTGTGAAGGTATCCTCACCATGGCAGATCAGTCATCCACATCAGTTTTAAACACAGAATGACCTAAAAGTGCAAATATAATTAGCTCTCCAGAAGGTTTAAAAAAGCCATCAGAGACTAGTCATCCTACACCATGTAGAATACAGTACTTGGTGAAGTAAACTACTATAAGGTTATTTTTCAAAGATGCATAATCTCTGCTCATCATCTTGTTTATGAGATTATTGGAGGAGAGGGGAGAATTATAGCAGTGATGCTGTGATTTCCATATATCATAGAAAGCAGTCTCCTTGAATACAGTGCTTTCTCTATTACTAGCATTATATACAATTTCAACAAACAATGATGTGTATTTGCCCCTTCTTTGCAAATTTCCCACCATTTCAGTATCTATGTCTAGTTTAACAAGCCTCTTGTTTCTACTGATGAGTATTCACTTGAATGTAATATTAGCAAATTCTTCTCAAGGATCTTGAGAAGCTGGGTGCATCCCCATCCTTGATAATATGATAATGCAATACATACTATAGCATGATCTCAAATCATTTTTAAGTGTCATACTAACGTGCAGTACTATAATGTAATACATTGTATTATATAGCATATATAAACCCTGCCATCACAAATATATTCCCTTATTATCATCATAAAACATCTCTTTACTACTCAAAGATATAATGTTGTCTCTCTTGTTTTTCTTTATCTTTTTGGCCAAAAAAAAAACCCTTTAAAACTAGTATAAGAAAGTCTATTGTGATTAGAGTCCTTTAGAAAATCCAGCAAGAGATAGAGAACCATTGTGGTAGATGTTCTTTTAAACTTCTTATTATTAACAAATATAGTTGATATCTAATATAAATATGTTAGGAAACTGAGGTCAATAGTAGCTGATTCCTTTTAACTATGGAGGTATAAACTAAAGAAGTCACTAGTGAAGATCTTAGATCACAGAAAAAGGCATCACTCTGATCTGAGAAGTTGTTCTAATATGTAGACTATACAGAAGAGACTAGAATATAATAGTAAGTGGAATAACTCATACATGTCAATGCTATGAGAAGACACAATCATAGAAGTCTGACAATATCAAGTAGGAATAACAACTGCAGTAATATACACTATGCCCTTAAGAGGGCAATATCCTATAGAGGGAACCCCAAAAGGATAGACTAAGGGATCATCTCAGTCCATGAGATCTTATATATATATATATTATATGATAAGTAATCTATCTATATGAGATATTAGCCTCATATTATGGTGCAGTCTACATCTAATGCAAATATACTAAAATAACTAATTAATAATGGTGAGTTTAATTGCTAGAACAACCCCTTTTCACTTAAAGGAAAGAACCACCAAAGAGTATACTTAGATAAACAAAAATAAAGGGCTCAGACCTTAGCAGCTAGATGGCATATTAACTGAGGAGTTACTCTAGCATATAGATTGCATAGAATAAGCTAGAATACTATTAGACAAGGACTATATTTATAGGATACACTGATCATACATAGATTAGATAACTAGAAGTGAAAAGATACTGGGATAGAAGATACTAGATCAGCAAATGGAAAGTTTAATTGAAAGAGAAAAAATATAACAAAATAAAGGTAAACAGCAAGTCATAGAAAAAATAGAAAGGAAATGGAGAAATATAGTGGTTACAAAGAATAAAGAGAAGGTAAAGGTTACATTGGTTGAATAATATATACAAAGACTTCTAGTATCTTATAACACCTCATCCATCATACATGCCCTCCTATTTATATCTAGATTATAGCTATGTGTTATCCATGTCTATGTCAACTCTAGTCTACTTCTGAGGTATTCTTAGTCTATTCTTGATCTATTCTTGATCTATTCTGCTATTTCTGCTACCATCTCCAGCTAGCTCCAGACTTATCTCTGATACTCCTTTCCTTTCATGCATCTTAACTTTATTCTGATTTCATCTTGATTTCTATTTCTACTTGTTCAGTTTCCATTTATCTATGTCCATGACAACATGCCCAATCACTCTATTTGATACTCAACATTGACTTGATGTCTATATTTGACATGTAACATTTTGACTTGACTTGTTTCACTTTGACTTGATACCAACATACTTTGGAGTCAAAAACCCTTTCCATACTAACCCTTGCTGCAGTGCATGAAGTGCACTGCCAGCCACTGTGGGAGTTTCATTTTGCTTTGGTGGAGTTATAAATAGTACTCTCTCTTGACTACCAAATTGCTCCCTAGGTCATGTGATTTGATTCACATGTCATAGAAATATAGCCATTTTAAAACAGCAATGTCATGGAAAGGGTTTTTTCAGTTTTGAATTGCTGACCAGGTTCTCTATCAAATCATTGAATATTTGTTGTTGTTTGTTCATACAAATGAAGACATACATGTAAACAGTATGTTTGAATTTAAAAAAGTTCACACACTTCTTGATTCCCAACTTCTATCATGGTCAGATCTCTCTCTCTCTCATCCAACAAAACACCATCCTTTCCTTGCTTGATTTTGGAAAAACTGATGAAGCCATTGCCAAGAAACTTGGTGTTAGCCCTTCTGCTATATCCAAACTTGGCACAAAATACTGTTTCACTCTTTCCAAAGCCATTGGGGGTTGTCCCTCCAAACTTTCTCCTATCAATATTCATTATGCTCAATATCTTATTACTTCTGGCAGAGCAGAAACTGCTGTCCAAGTGACCAAAGCTCTCACCAACATCATCAACCAGCATCTCCACCAATACAGTTCACCTCCACCTGAAGAAATCTGATATGGAAGCTGTAGTCAAGTCCAAACATCCTATTCTCTCTGCTAAGCATTGCAAGGCTTGATTGAACTTTGTTTATACTCACAAAGATTGGACTGTAGAGGACTGGAAAAAGGTGATATGGTCCAATGAGATCAAAATCAATTGCCTAGGGTCAGATGGGCACAAATGAGCATGGAAAAAGGCAGGTAAGGGGCTCAGTGATAGATTGATGACAGGAACCCTCAAGTATGGAGAAGGTTCTTTGATGATGTGGGACTGTATGACTTGGGAGGGTGTTGGATTTGCCACCAAGATTGATAGTAGGATGGATGGGGACCTCTACCTTTAGATTTTGAAGGATAAACTCCAGCAAACTATGGAGTATTATGATCTCAATCCTTCTAACATTATTTTTCTGATACAACTCTAAATTAGAAGGCATCTCACTTGAGGATAAGCTTGGTGGGTTTGTAGATTGCATGGGGTGTGTGAGGTAAGATAGAAGTAATGGGCTTGTAAAGGTGCTCTTAATCCCTTGCTATGGCTAGCTAGTAGAGGGGGAAACACCAAGAGAACAAGCTGAGGTCTTCAGCATTGCTCTCTGGCCTCTTTATACTACTCAACTGTATAGCCACATGTGCACAGACCAGGTAGCTAAGTATAGTAATTGTCCATGAATAATCAAACCCTATGCCCTTATCAACACCTCATGGTGATAGCAATCAGCAATCCTGTGCTGCCACAGCAGAGATTAACTGCCACCTTCTGTGTGGCATCTTCTATCAAAGAAGAGAAGCATCTGGTGTAGAGACTGGTGTGTCTCTATAGTTACATTCTTCATTTTTCCATGTTTTTGTCATCTGTTTTTAGTTCTTTCATAGTCCTTTATATCTCCCCATCACCCCATATGTAGACTGATCTGGACTTGGGCTTATATTGGACTACATGGTCGGTCTCAGACTTCAGTCTTGTAGACTGGACCATCAACACTTCTTATTATTTGGTTTTTGGACTCACATGTAGACTTATAGTCTGACATGGAATTGTTACTGACTTTCCAATTTCATATACAGAGTCTTAGATATGCCTGGGACTATAAATCTGGTGTAGCAAGATTAGGAAAGTCAGCTCCTGTTTGCTCACCACTGTCCAATCACATACTGACCATCCACTGTTACTGTTACTGCTACCATCACTGTTCTGCCCATATTCTACTACCCCACACATACTTTACTACCTGCTGATCTCATTAAATGACCAACTGGATCTCTAGTCTTACATATTAGACCCCTTCCTAGCACTCTTCTGGCTGGCCCTCGACTTGAGGACTTCTATCATCCTATTCTCCTTCACATCAAGTCTCTTTTGGGGTGAACCTATCACCCTCCCCACACACACATATCTCTAGGACCTGTAAGAAGACCTCTTAGATGCTTTCAGTAGGACTTAGAGTTCTTTAATGAAAAGATCCAGATGGATGGAAATTAAAGGGCACTGGGTCAGGGTGTAGATGAAGAGCAGAAATGGAAAGGGACCCAATCAGGAAACTAGTTCCCATACCTTAGAAGCACAATAGATTCTGAAACCTACTGCCAAAAGCAACAGGTAGCCCTATAGAGGACACTTCATTACCTATACTCTATCTAGGTGGTCTTTGGACTCTTCAATACCTAGAATCTCCTGATGTCATCACATGACTGATCATGTGAACTGCAAATGAAGTAAATGTATCCATGCACAAGGCAAAAGAGGTCAGAGGAAGAAAAGGATATATATGTTATCTTGGACAACTAGTGTCCATGTGACATGACCATAACACTACCTCCCTTCTAAGGTTTGGATTCCCAGATGAACCAGATGCTCATGGAGCACTGGCTGTGTCCAAGACATTGAAAGGGAGGCCCTGCTCTGATAGGTCCATGTAAAAGTCTGTTTGTTTAAATAACTAGAGAAAGTCCAGTGGATCAATTACAAGTGACTGAGGAGTGGAGGGATGGGCATAGTGGAAAGCCTTTAGTGCATTCTGTGCATTATCAAGGTTCTTGGCAGGCTCCCAAGTTCTATCCTCATCCCCAAAATCCTTTCAGTGGACTAAATATTCCAAGCATATTCTATTCTGATGGCTTGCATCAAATAATCTACTTCCCACTTGAAGTCTCTGTCCTCAGTTACAAGAACTGGGCCTGGGCATTGAGGGACTTGCCCCTTAAGATGTTCCTTATAGAGTTTCACCTGGAAAATGTTGACCATAGGGTGGATTCATAGTGTCTTTGATAATTGTAATGTAACCACATTGGGACCTGCTAGAGCTGTAATTCTGTATGGCCCTAGCCAATGCTCAGTCAATTTATTTGAAGCTCTTGTGAGCCTCAAGTTCTCTATCAATAGCCAAACTAGTTAGTCAACTTCATAAATAAAGGCATTGAAATGATGCTTGTCTACTTATATCTTCATTTTCTTCTAAGCTTGCAGGAGGTTATGATGTACTTCTTCCAGAGTGGTGGTGTACCCATCCACTACAGGGGCCATACTACCTCTGGTGATGGCTTCAGCACTCAACTGCATAGGATAAATATGGGTAATACTGAAAGGAGTCTTCTTTATAGAAGAAGAGATCCTGGAATTGATACAGTATTGCATGATTAAAAGCCAGTCTGACCATTTTTCTTGGTAGTCAAACCAATACATCCTCAAAAACTTCCCAATCTCTTGATTAATGACTTCTGATTGCCCATCTGTTTGCAGGTGGAAGGTGGTCAAGAGATGTGTCTTGATGCTAAGCTGCTTGTTAATAGATTGCATCACCTGTGATGCAAATTATGGACTCTGGTATTGTGATGGATTTTGGAAGTCCATGATGCTTCCATACATGCTGCATAAATAACTTGGCTATGTCAATGGTGCTAATTGCCTTGATGTATGGGATCAGCTCAACTTCCTTGCTGAACTGGTCAACCATCATCAAGATGGCATCAAATCCATGAGAGAGGGAGAGGTCGGTAATAAAGTCTGCTGTGATATCCTTCCATGGACTAGACAGAACTGGTAAAGGGATGAGCCTGCCAGCTAGTGCAGCATCTGTTCCCTTGAATCATTGGCATGTGTCACATCTAGTGATATAATCTTTAATTATAGTGGCTAATCCAGACCACCAATAAGTATGTTGTAATGCTTCAAGTATTTTCTCTTGTCCTGGATGGCCCATGATGGGCATATTGTGGTGCTTTTGAATGACTTCCATCCTAAGTGGCAATAATTTGGGGATGTAAACTCTGCCATGGTGGTCACTGAGGCAGCTGTCTTGCTCCTCTTAGATACTCCACTTCCTTTCAAGTTCCCTTATGTCCCTTTCATGTAACTTGCACATTTCCAGAAATATTTTATGTTTAAGTTGTACCCCTTCATCCAAAATTGAGAGCCCGCCCATGTAGGGGGTTGCTCTAATCTTGTCCAGGAATATAATGACAATTCCCTTGTTATCATCCTCAATTCCTTCAGTGTGATTTAGGCAACAACTTAATGTGTTAGTCTTTGCCATTGAGGTACCAGGTTTATACACCCATACCATGTTGAATTGAGTAAGATATTGTGCCCACTGCACTTGGCAGCAATTGAGGTCTTGGCATGTCATAAAGAACCTTAAGTTATTGTGGTTGTTTTAGACCTCAAACAGTAACTTGGCACCTTCTAGATAATGCTGTCATTGCTCAAGTGGTTGGATAACATCTAGCATTTCCTTATTAGCAATGGGGTAGTTCCATTCTTCTGGGGTCATAGAGTGGCTGGATTACACCACTGGGTGCCACTTGTCTTCTTTTAATATACTTAAAACAGCTCCAGTTGTGTAATCCAAGGAATTGCTTTCAATGCAGAATTGACAATCTATATTGGGATAAGCAAGGATGGATGTAGTTGTGAAGGCTTGCTTCAATGTGTTGAAGATGTGCTGGCATGCCTCATCCCAAAGGAAGGCCTTGTCCTTCTTCATCAGGTCATGGAGTAGCCTAGCCACTTTACTATAATTGAAGATAAACCTACAATAGAAGTTTGCCAACCCTAGGAAACTTTGCATGTCCTTGACTTTTGTGGGAACTGGCCACTTCATTATGGCATCAACCTTAGTCAGATCCATCTTAATCCCTTCCAGTGAAATGATCATTCCCATGAAGTCTATCTCTTTGATGTGGAAGAAGTACTTTTCTGGCTTTACAAACAAGTCATTTTCTTCAAGGCATCTGAGGACCTCCAGTATGATTCTATTGTGTTCTTCTTGGTTATCTGTTTTCATGAATATCATTATGTCATCAATATAAATAATGCAGACATCATTCATATTGGCAAAGATCTTGTTCATCATGGTCTGGAATGTGGCCAGGGAATTGCAAAGTCCAAAATACATTACAAGCAGCTCAAACACTCCCTTGAATGTGACAAATGCTACCTTCCATTCATCACCTTCATGAATTTGGATGTTGTTGTATTCCCATCAGAGATCCATTTTTGTAAATAGCTTTATCCCTTTTAGCTTATCCACTAATTGGGAAATCAGCAGGAGTGGATAATTATTTTTGACAGTGTGTTTGTTAAGGTAGCAGTAGTCCTGTACCATGTGCTTCTTGCCATCTTTCTTGGGAATAAAGAAGACTGGAGAGGTTTGTGGCAACTTAAAGGGCCATATATATCCCTTAGCCAGCTAATCATCTAGAAAAGCGTTGACTTCTTCTTGTTCCATTACTAATAGTGGGATGAGACAACCCTTCTTAGAGGTAAATGATTCTTTTAGGTCAATCCCATGGTCCCACAGCTTTCTGATAGGCATGTGCTTGCTTTCCTTTTTTAAGAACCATCCAAAATACTTCTTATATTCATAAGGAACCAGTTCCTCAACCATCTTCTCCTTCTTTGGTTCTTGCACTTCTAGTGCCTTGATTGTGGCATGAACTTGGTATTGGAGTTCTTCTTCTTCCTTTTCCAGAAGGTGGAGGAACACTGGCTTATCCTATAAGTGATGGCAGTGGTGAGGGCATCAAGTCATTTTTACTGTGCCCTTCAATCAATCAATCTCAGAGTTGAGGTGCTTTAGCCATTCATATCCTAGAATAAATTGATTCTTTCTGAGATTGGTAACTTCTGCTGTTATCTTTTCATGGTTTTCTTGGAATTCCAATACCAGTTTAGCAGCATGTGTAATACTGCCTACCAAATTCTTTATTCTGTCCATGTTATAAACAGATATCTTGTGGCAGAGTTTAACCAAAGGGAGGTTGACATCATTGGCCTATTTTCAGTCCACAAATACTGCATTGGCTCCACTGTCAAGTAGAGCTTCTGCCCTTATGTAATTTCCTTTGGACCTATCATTCTATGGGGTGATGCAAATTTTGAAATGTATCTCCTTGTCAACTTTGAGATTCCTAACAAAAATGTCATCTGGGAAAATAACATTTTGCTTTGGAGGGAAGGGAGAGGGGATAGAGGAATTAAGCACCAGTGTAATGCCCTAGTCAAGCTCATGAAGAGACTCCTTTGTTGGCTATAAAAATTCTATTGTTTTCTCTGTTTTTCTAGTTTCTTCTACTAAGAGGTTGAAGTACCTATTAGGTGATGTGCCTTCAGGGCTCCTGGGGCCCTTCAGACACTGCTTTTTCCCTTCTTGGCAAGGTTCTCATAATCAAGAAACCAAGCTCTTGCTTCCTTAAAGTTCATCTCTCATACATATTTCAAGAGTTCTCATTCTTTTCCTTTGTTTTCCCAGGTAGGTCTGGGTATAGTAGACTTACCCACTCCATGGACCAGAGCAGTAGATGCAGCACCCACATCTTCTTCATCACTAGGGACTTCTTCCCATGTGACAACTTGCCTCATCTGCTTACCCACCTTGTTGGGATTTGCAGGGGCCTTTGGAACCCACTTGGAGCAGATGTTCCTATGTCCACCACCTAGGAAATTACACTCCAGGCATTTTACTACAGGGTTCTTGCATTCCTTCGACCAGTGACCTGTTTGCCCACACCTGAAGCAAATGCCACATTTAGATCCTTGATTGGATGGGCACCAGTCCACCATATCTATGTTCATTGCATCGGGGTCATGCATTCCACCACTGATGGAGTTCCTCTGTGTGCCTCTTGTAAGAAGTTTCATCAGGTCTTCTCACTCTCCTTGTATGTGGAGTTCTTCTGCAAATTTATCAAGGTCATCAAAGTAACCCTTAGTCTGTACATATCTCTTCACAATTCCTTGATCTGCATACTTATAGAGCAGATTGATATATTGATCAGCTGGTAATTGTGCTATCAGCTGATGCAATTTGAACTTTGTGAGGAAGGTGGTCATATCACTCTTCCCCTATACTAAAGCAAGCAGCTGTTGCTTGTACCACTCCTTGTCATTTACTAGCCTGAAGATGACCAGCATCATTTTTTCAAAAGTGACCCAGGCTAGCCAGGTTCCCACCATTGCTGCCACTTGAGTTATGGTTATGGCAAGATGGACCACATCTCCCTTCATCATTCTGGAGACTACAGCTTTCATGGCCATGTTGTTAGAGAGGGCCTGTATATTTTCTGCCTTCCATATTAGGACTTTAAACCACCATTTGTTGAAGGTGTGTCCTCTTTGTCCTTTGAAGTTGTCTGTGTCTGCTATTATCTTTTACAACTTAGGCACTGATGGCCCTGCCATTGTGCTACCAGTTGCTGTCAGTCTGGTGGTGAGTGTATATACTTGGCCAGTGAGGTTTCTGACCATGGTTTCAAGATCCCTGACTCTTGCAGCCACAAGAGCAAGGCAGTTCTCTTCTTAAGTTACCCTAGTTTTAGCCTAGACTAGGCATGTGATGAGGTTGGCCTTATTAGCCTCAATGTTTTGAAGATAGTTCCCTAACTCTACCACCAGTCTTGCCCAATCATCAGTTCCAGATGCAAGTTGGGAGATAATGTTTATGAGGTCCTAGGGAAGTGACATTGTTATTCTTTTCCTCTTAGAAGTACTTTACTTTCTTAGTGGATCTCAATCAAATTCTAGATCCTAAGAGTGTCTGCCTGCTAATCTCTTTCTTATATTCTTTCCTTTGCCTTTTCCTTTTAGGTGCTGGGGGCTCCTGCATCAGTTCTGGCTCTAATAAGGGTATGGGAGATCTGATATCTGGCATGAACAGATACTCATCCAGGCCAGAAGTTGAGGCAGCACTGGATAAAGAGAATACCCCAAAAACTCAATCTAACTCTTGCTGATAGTAGAAGAGGTTCCACTTGTGCTTGAGCCACTCATCATTGAGATAGAGATATAGTGCTTGCTGCAGCAGGAGGAAATGCTGCAAGATACCACTGGACAGCTCTTCTATCTTTTCTTGTTGAAAGTAATAGGTAGGGTCAGCTGATAGTATATACCCTGCAAGGTCTCTGGGGTTGTTCTTAATCCAGGTACTGGAGAATGCAACTTTGGGCTACTCTAAGTATCTCCAAAAGTCAGCTTCAAACTGCCTCCCTTGTTTCACCTGTCATTCTCATGACAGGTACTCTGCTAGTTCCTATAATTGTACCTCTGGCTGATCTATCTCTTCTTGGTTGTTTGGATTGTCTACTACTTCCCAATTGACTACTAGATAGTGGCATACAATCTGTAGGGCTAGGGGGAGAAAAGGGGGTACAGACAGCACTTGATGCCTATATAAGAACAGCTTGTGCAAGCATCCACTTGAACTTACTTCTTCCTAGTTAATGAGGCTAGGAAGGGTGAGGTATGAACAATGAGCTTGTTCTAATGATACAACCCTAAACCAGAAGGTGTCTCACTTGAAAATAAGCTTAGTGGGTTCATAGGTTGCACAGGATATGTGAGGTAAAATAGAAGTAATGGGCTTGTAAAGGTGCTCTTAATCCCTTGCTATGGCTAGCTAGTAGAGGGGGAAACATCAAGAGAACAGGCTGAGGTCTTCAGCATTGCTCCCTGGCCTCTTTATACTACTCAACTATATAGCCACATGTGCACAGACCAGATAGCTAAGTATAGTAATTGTCCACATATGATCAAACCCTATGCCCTTATCAACACCTCATGGTGATGGCAATCAGCAATCCTATGCCACCACAGCAGAAATTAACTACCACCTCCTGTGTGGCATCTTCTATTAAAGAAGAGAAGCATTCAGAAAGATTCAGATGGGTAGAAATTAAAGAGTGCTAGATCAGGATGTAGATGAAGAGTGGAAATGGAAAGGGACCCAATTAGGAAACTAGTTCCCATGCCTTAGGAGTGCAATAGATTCCAGAACCTACTGCCAAGGGCAACAGGTGGCCTCATAGGGGACACTTCATTATCTGTGCTCTGTCTAGATACAGTAGTCTTTGGACTCTTCAATATCTAGCATCTCCTGGTGTCATCATATGACTGATCACATGGACTGCAAATGAAGTAAATGTGTCCATGCACAAGATGAAAGAGGCCAGAGGAAGAAAAGGATATATATATTACCTTGGGCAACTAGTGCCCATGCAACATGACCATAACATTTTCAGCAAGATAATAATTCCAAACACACCTGCAAGAAGGTCAAGGAGTGGCTAGAGGAGTAGGAATTTAGAACCATGGTTTGTCCTGCATAGTCTCCTGACCTAAATCCTATTGAACATCTCTGGAGTTGGCTAAAAAGGAGGCTTGCAGAGCATGAAAACTCTTCTAAGAAGATTTATGAGTTATAAGATAGAGTTTAGGAGGAGTGGAAGAAGATACCTGCTGAGGAGTGTCAGAAATTGATTGAGAGCATGCCTAGGAGGATTCAGGCAGTGCTTAGAGCAAAAGGAAGCTATACTAAGTATTAGTAATACCCAACAATTCAAAAGTGAAAAAACTCTTTCTATGATATTGCTGCTTTAAAATAACTATATTTCTGTGACATATAAATCAAATCACATGACCTAGGGGGCAATTTGGTAGCCAAGAGAGATTACTATTTATAACTCCACCAAAGCGAAATGAAATTCCCACAGTGGCTAGCAGTGCACTTCATGCACTGCAGTGAGGGTTAGTATGGAAAGAGTTTTTGAAGTCACTATAGCTATCTCTGGAATGCAGCATCTGTCATCAGAGTTTGCTTATCCATATATAATCACATACCTCTGTTGTAGTATCTCAGTATGAATATCAACTAAACTTCCTTCTCTTGTACTTAAGTCCTCTCCTTTCTCTCTACTCTCCTCTATCTTCAGACTTCTGAAATTAAGAACCCAAGTCTGGTAAGGGCACAACACACAAGTCCTACATTAAGTTCTCACTGTCAACCAAACTCCACTCCTGTACCATCCACCTTGGACTTCTGAACTTTGCACTAGAGGACTGGACTTTGACACTATGCTACCATATAGAGGCTTATATCATAGCCTCATAAATTGAATATATATTTAGGTACTCTTGACTCTCATCTTCATAATGATTCATAGGCCAGATTCCTTGTCTTTAAATATACACTATTGAGATTCATTATGCCCAATCATAAACTATTGTTGTCATATCTTATAGCTATGATAGTAAGCAAGTGGAACAACTCTAGAGTGATGATCACTGAGAGTATGTCTAAGGTGCTCAAGAGAATTTATTGAAGACTAACTTTATAAGAGTAAAAACTATGTTTAAGGTGCTTTAGAGAAAACATCAGAAGAACTTGACTAGAGAGTTCAGTGCCAACTTCTAGAAGTTTATATAGTTCTAGAGTGTATAGCCACTGGCATATAGGCCATATATCTACCTATGGTAATTCTACTTATATAATGTAACCCTACACTCTTAGCCTATGCTAACCTATGAAAGGCTGTTCTAGTGCTGCTGGCCTGTGTAGGAGAGATTAATGAGGCTATAACAATAAGTATAGCTATCAGTGTCTATATGATAATACTATATCCAATAGTGGAGATTAAAAGACTGTTTCACAGCCTTGAATGGTAATTAATATCCACCCCCTATATGATATCTTCCATCAAAAAAGGGAAGCAACCAGAAAGGTCTAGATAAGATGCACCAGTATAGAGACTAGTGTGTCTTTACAGTTATATTTCTTTGTTTTATATATTTCTGCCATTTGTTTTTAGCCATTTTATAGTTCTTTATGCTTTGTTAAGACTGGGTCAACTCTGAGGGTTGACTCCAAGACTACATGTGGAGTCAGACAAGGCTTTATAGGACTTCAGCTTCAGCAACTTGGAGCAGAGCACTGTGCCCTTGTTGGAGTTAGTCCTGAATTTACAGAGTGGAGTTAAGACTTAATGTTAACTAGCAATGAAGTTGAGCAGAGAGGTCAGAGGAGAGTCTGGAACTCAAGCAGAGGTCAGAAGAGGAGCTGAATCTATTTGATATTCAAACTGAGGTATACAGCAATTAAAGTATGCTTTATATACTATGGAGCAGAGGTGGATTGATGAGGAGTTACTGTGGATGAGTAAGTCCTGAGTAAGACAAAGAAGGAGGAAAGCAGAAGCTGTAGCTATGCTAATGAGTAAGACAGAGAGGAGAGAAGATAGAAAGCTGGAGCTATGCTGGTACTGACTCAGAAGTAGTACTAAGCCAAGAACATAATCTAAAGAGAACAAGGAAAGACATAAGGAGAATGGAGAAGATATCATACATAGGAGTTATGGAGAAGTGGACTTGGACTTAGATCTGCAGGATATGACATACTTCCCCATTATCATTTACATATATCAACCCAAACTTGGGCATATCATAGACTATTCAGTTGGTCTTGAACTTCAGTCTCATAGATCAAGCCATCACTATCCTTCTTATCTCTTTTTTTTAGACTTATATGTGGACTTGCAACATGCTCAGCGCTTGCTAACATGTCACTTTACTTATATCAAATTGTTTTAGACTTTCCAATCTCATATACAAAGTCTTAGGTATACTCTGGATGATAAATCTGATGTAGTGAGATTAGGAAATCCAGCATTCATTTGGCTCACATCAACCATCCACTGCACTAACTACTACTATCACTCTATCATTTTTACTATCTTACCATTTCTTTCTTAACCATTACTGATCTAATGCACTATCTGAACCACTGACTGGACTTATCTTATGACTGCTGGCCCTATCTAACAACCTTCAGGCCTGTTCAGACTTGCTTGAGCAACCTCTGAAAGACTTACCTCTTCATTTTCCAACCTCCAGAGTCTCTTTTAGAGTAAACCTATTGCTTCTTATTATAGTGTGATGGTACCTGTTACATGCTGGTTACACACTGATAGGACACACACTCATTTTCCCCTCACTATACCTTTTTACTCATCTTCTTAAATCCCTTTTAGCATCACGTCTTCTATTGATGGAACCTGCTGTCCTTTTACTTGCCAACCACAGTAGCCTTTCAGATCCAAGTGTTCTTCATTTCTACCCTTTCATTACCTTCCAACATAGGCAAGAGAGTTACAATTCTTCCCTCCATTCCTGGTAAACCCCTATATATACAGGAATGGTTCTCTGCTGCCTTGACATGTGGCTAGGTTTATTCTTGTACTTTATTGCCAGCAGCCTTTTCTATTTCTAATATATCTTCAGGCCACCAGTAACTGTTGTTCTTTACTTAGTAATTTTCCTTCTTAGCTACTTGGTCTGTGCATAGGAGTCTACCCTATAAATAGGGCTCTCTAGCTGTTGTAGTACTTTAGCTTGTTCTATGCAATCTATGTGCTAGAACTCCTCCTCAGAATGGCCAGTTGCCTTACTTGTCATCTGAGTAACCTCTACTCTTGAACCTCAATAATCTTATTAGGAGTTCTTCCCTCTCAGTAAAAGGGACCATTCTTGCAATTATATTTTGCCATTGTTGACTGTTTATAGGAAGGACTGTGTCGTCTATGCTGCCACTAGGTCATCCACATATAGGAAGTGCTGAGGCTAGCATCTATGCAACTAGAAAGAGTTGCCATCCAGAAGCCACACTAACTATGTTGCTATCCATAGGTCTAGGTCTGCTTAGAGGAGTCACCTATTGTCCAAGACAGTTGCTGTTCTGTCTAGTTGTTTTAGTATGTTTGCATTAGATGCCATCACACCATAATAGTACCTAATATAAATGCACTAAAACTTCTAGTCAGTAACAGCAAGTTTGATTACTAGAACAGTCCCTTTTCACTTGAAGGGAAGAACCACTAAAGAGGTAATCAAGGATCAAAGATAGAGGGTACTGCAGACAGGGCAGCAAGGCAGCACACCATTCTAAGGAGGAGTCCTAGTGCATATGATTGCATAGAACAAGCTATAGCACAAGTACAAACAACGGCATTTTATAGGGCAAATCAGCTATATACAAACCAGGTAATTGAAAAAGAAAAGGTCAGAATATGGGAAGGACATCACCAGTGGGTGAAAGATATATCTAGAAAGGGAAGTTCACTGATGCTATGGTACAAGAGTAGGTCATCAGTATATGTCCAGATGACAGAGGTTACTCTCAATGTGTACTAAAGCAAATATAAGATGAATGGTGAGTCATGGAACACATAGATGGGAAATGAAGAAAAAGAATGGGGGTATACAAAGAGAATCTCTTGACACATAACACTTTTACATTATATTTACCTCCCTTAGAACTTTTGGGTAGCTTCAAAGACCTTAGGAACTTTACACTAGGCTATGCACATGTAAAGAGCAGAACTAATACTAATGCCTATAAAAGAAAGCTAGTTCCCATGGTTCCTAAAGCAGTGGAAATAGAGAGTGTACCCATAAAAGTACTACTGAGAGTGATAGAGGACTCTATATAGAGTACTTCTTGTCCTATGCTTAGTCTAGATGGTTTTTGGACTCTTTAATATCTAGCTCTCTTAGTGTCATCATATGATCTAGTCATATAAACTATGAAAAGAATAAATATACCAAATAAAATGAGGTGTGCAGGCACAGCCATAATAGCAAGGGTGCTATATATAGTGTAAACTAACTCTATAGATCAAGAAAGTAGATAAAAAAGAGGTAAAGTAACTAGAAAAGAGAATTATGATATGTTAGCATAGAAGGAAATAGAATATGAAGTCATCTGATATTATGATATAGTGGCTCAAACAATTATCTGAATATTTGCATGTTTTGTACTAATAGTAATATTTCACAATAACCACTAATTCTGATCCTAAACTGTTGGTATATAAAATGAAGATCTCACTCCTGGCTATAAGATTAATCTATAGTGCAAAAGATTTGGATAAGATCTGATTGAATCATAGTCATTTCAAAACAGCCACTCATTCAGACAATTGTTTGACTTTATATAAAATATAATATCTAGTACTTGATATGACCTCCCTTTGCCTTAATAACTGCTTGAATCCTTCTAGGCATGCTTTCTATCCACTTCTGACACTGTTCCATAGAAATCCTTCCCCACTCTACCACCACCCTTTCCAATAATTCATGAACTCCTCTAGGAGCACTTTTATAAGCTAAAAGTGATCTTTGAGGTAATCCTAAGAGTGTTCAATGAAACTGAGATCTGAAGATTGTGTAGACCAATCTAAAAGCTTGATACCTTGCTTCTTAAACCATTTCTGAGCTCTTTTTAACCTGTATTTAGAATTATTATTCTATTAAAAGATAATATCTTTAGAAATCCTAGGTTCTTCTATGCTTTATAGTAATCCTTCCTTCAAAATTTCCACATACTGTTCAGCATTCATCCTCCCTTCAATCACATTTAAAACTCCCACTCCATTTCACTTCATGCAGCCCCATACCATCAGAGAACCTCCTTCAAACTTCATTGTATTTTTAATCTCTTTAGAAATTAGATCCTTCCCTTTCTTTTTTCACACATATTCCTGCCCATCTGATCCAATCTTATTAATCTTGATTTTATCTGACCAGATAACCCTCTTCCAGTCCTCTACAGTCCAATGTTGATACTAATCTTCTTTTCCTATAACTAGTAGAGAGGGGAGATTTCTTCTTCTTTACTATAGCTTTTAATGAGGCCTCCTTGATCTTGCCAATGATGACTTGTTGAATAACAGCATGCTTGTTGATAGATGTAAGCTTGAAAGAACAACCAGCATGAAGCTTCTTCTCTTCAGATCTGATCTCCTAAAGTGTTTTGGTCAGAGCTTGCCTAGGCCAGTTTGAGAAGCAATTTGACAGCAAGAAATTTGAAAAGAAGTCAAGGAGATGATATTATTTCTTTGAGCAATAGAGATGGGTTTCATAATGAGGGTGGAAAGAAAACAATATAATGGAAGGGTATATATATGTGTTCTCATAATAGATTGCATAACCATAATATAATAATGTGTTTACCTAAGATATATAAGCATTTTATAGCATTCTAGAAACTAATATATGTAATGTAAATTAAAAGTCAAACAATTGTCCAACTAAGTGGCTGTTTTGAAATGGCTGTGATTCAATCAGATCTCATCCAAACCTTTTACACTATAGATCAATCTTGTAGCCAGGAGTGAGATCTTCATTCATATGTCAACAGTTTAGGGTTAGGGTTAGTAGTTATTGCAGAATATTACTGTTAGTGAAAAACACACAAGCATTCAGACAATTGTTCAAGCCATTGTATCATGAATAACATCTGCTACATTGTCATGCCTCACCTGCAAGTTGTGCTTACAGTATATGACTTTTCAACAATGTGTGACCATAACAGCTGAAGGTGATCATAAGGAGTGGGATTGACAAGGTTTAAATTACATTCTCAAGATCACTTAGCTCCTCAATGGATTGCTAAGATTGTTGAGATAGTTGGTGATAGAGTAGAATTATTCACTACACTACTGCTTACATAAGGACCATACAGTACATTCCTTATCTCATAGTTACTCATTGTACTATACCTTGTCCACTATCACGAATAACATCTGCCGCGTCATCTCGCCTCACTCGCAAGTTGCGCTCCCTGCATACTACGACTTTTCAACAGTCGGGTCTGGAAGGGTGATTGTAAGTGAGGTTGTTGACCTCACATCCAGGATGCCATGCTTCACTAGAGGGGGGGTTCAAAATGGATCTTCCAGACCACTGAGTTCCCTCAGGCGTTTGGGAGCTCCAAAGAAGTCCCCAAGGCTGCTGAAATAGCCGGGTTTTTTTTTAGGGTGACAGCGAGTACTAAAGACTAGCTATGCTGAAAACCCTGCGAGCAAGCGCTATGAGTGCCAGCGCCGGCTCGAGCCCACCTACAACACTCAGCGTACCCAGCCTCCCTGCTTCTGCATACACATTCACCATAGGCACGCCCCAGAGAAGTAACCACCCAGTCACCCACGTCCAACCCCACATGCCATGTACCGATTTCCCAGTCCTTTCCTTCCACAGACGCTCTAGGACGACCCCAATGCCGTTCATTAACCAAAAGCTAAGGCAGACGCTCAAGTGGCCACGTCGTGCAAGATCGAAATTATGAAAGATCCCAGAGACGAGGAAGGCGCCGAGTAAGCCCCCTAGATGTCCAAACAGGCGTCTAAACGGACGATAACCGAGGTTCAGAACCGAATCACGCATCATTTGATGCCACCGACGACCCCAAAGTTCTGTCAACGACGTCGACAACCACGGAGCGTCGAAAAGGTGAGGCCACTGGGACGGATGTTGCCGGAAGAAGATGATGCATATGATCGCTAGAAGGTAGTAGGTATGTTGCATCCCAAAATATGCCGCTGCCGCCGTTAGGCATGATACGAGTACAGCTCGCAAGAGCTCGAGGACAGGGGGGAGGGTGTGGTCGAACAAGGTGCCACCTCGAAGCGAGCCGAACGTCTCTGGGGACAACATACGAATCGTTTGTATACATGCGTCGAGGGCCACTGCCTGAAAGAAGAAGCCAGTCGCCGTCCTCATCACGAAAATAATCCGAGAGCCAGTTTTAAACGCGAGTTTGGGGATGACGAGCCCTTTGGACCAGTTCCATCCGACACCCCGCACGTTGAGGAGCAAGTCCCAGGTGTTCCAGCATGCTGTGTAAATGCTGTCGGAATCCGATTTGCTCCAGTCATCCGCAGAACTGTAACGCCGATACTTCACTGGTGCAAATGCCCAGACGACGGAACGCGTTACTATTGCACACATTTGGGTCTGGAGCGGACCACGTCAATTAGCGCACAACATAGAAGC
>JBBPUK010000391.1:8008-19537 GCA_038094635.1 Tylopilus cervinicoccineus
TCGTCGCGTTCTCGTGTGTTTGCCCGTCCCAGATGGCCACCTGCCCGTTCGACGTCCCAGCCACGACCCACTTGCCATCGTCCGACGCAGCAATGCACAGGACTTGTCCGCCCGCGTTGATGCTCTTTCCCACCTGAACACCATCGCTTGCTCGCCATCGTCGTACAGTCCCGTCCTCACCACCACTCCATATGTGCGCCGCATCGGGGGAGAAGGCTATCGTGAATATTTTATGGCTGCAGTCGATTTCACTGTTTCTGTCTCCTTGGTGGCAGATCAGCACTACGGCTTCAGGCCTCTCTGAGGACTGGTACCACCCACCATTCATCGCCGACATCTCCACCAAATAAACCCGTTTGCCGGGGAGATGGACTAGTGGCGATAACTCCTCCGTCCTTGATATGAATCAGTTCACACAATCAAACATCTCATAGCGACAGCAAGCGCTCGACACTGTATTTGACAGTCAACTGCTGAGTTGTTCCACAACAAGAAAGTGACCCAGTTCACTTCCGTGTGTGGGACAATGACGAGTTGGTCACAATCTCGATCCTCAGTTGAGAATTTCCCTGCAGTTCCCAGACGCGATTAGGTAAATTCATGCTGTCCGTCGGATGTTCTGATGCGCGGATAAGCAGTGATTTGAACTTTTCATGATCATCTCGTGAGCCGCACATGAGGACTACAACATCGATATCTGTGATTGGAACGTGAACCTCTGGGGTACCGCCGGGTCAAAGGTAAAGGGCGTCCTGAGACGCTAAGCAGAAGAAAGGACAGAGGACTATCTATCATTTTACTTTGCACATGCTTTGCTACTTGGCTCAGCTGTATCTGACTGGCGCCACTGCTACTTTCCACCTCGGTGCTGCAGCCTGTGTGCCACAGCGTAGGCTAGTGAGAGGACGAGGTGGGTGATCCGAACGGGGGGGTTTCCATGGATCCCGTTGATCAGTAGCACGGTTCGACAGAACTATCGATGGTCTCTGATGGGACGCCCAGTATGTACATAACTGGCAGCTACAGGTAGACCGGCCAGGAATACACCTGGCGTTGCCTAGGAAGCTTCCATGTCATGATCCAGGGGCGTAGGCCTTTCCGTGTTCGATTCCGCCGGATGCTTGCTCGCACCCGGGCTGATCGAGGGAAATTTTTGATAGACATAGGGGAACTTTCCCTTGCATTCTGCCTGTTTCGACTTGCTCCACCGGCTGAATTCGATCCCGTCCGAGAAGTAGAGCATAGCCATGCTGTGTGAGATGTCCGGGCTCCGGACTCGAAAGTCAGGATAGCCGTCACACCTTCATCAGCGCGCCCTATGTCTATGATTGAAATCGCTGGTATTGTCGTCCTCTGTCGTTCCACCGTTGAGTTCGCTGGGCGACGTCCAATCAACAACCCCGTATGGCACAGAAATGATTACAGTGGGATAGTGTCTCATAATGCACGTTATCTACAGTACATGACAATGTCCAGGTGATCATCTCAAGTATCGAACGTGTTCTCTGAGGCGATATTGGCGGCATCCGTACCATGCCCATTGGCCAATGCGTTGTTGCCATCCCCAGTTTCTGTTACATGATAAGAAACGACGTCGATTGAGAACAAGACTGAAAAACGTGCCAAGCTCGGCCTCGACGACGACATACTCGACATTCCCTTTGTTCGAGGAGAATGCGTCGCCGGCGCGACCACCGCTAGATGCTCCCAACGCTGCGCCACCCTGGCCTGTAGCTTTGGAGGTGTCAGACCGGACGAGTCCTTCTTATGCAATGAGTGTCGTTGAGCCTACCGACAACGGCTTTGCGAAAGTCGAGCTTCTGAGTGCCGCAGTTGTCAGAAGCAACGCTACCACCACGCCCACCAAGGGCCTCAAGGGAAGCGGCTCCGCCCCCTCCGGTCTCTGTACAAAGGATGAGAACGAGATGGTCACGGCTGAGAGAATGGATGTACTGATTTCCGCATCGCTGAAGTCCATGTTCATCTGTCCAGCGTTGCCGGAAGCAATGTTGCCGCCGCCAGCAGAACCGGTGACTGAAGCGAAGCCTTCAGTGAATATCGTGTTGATGCTCAATGGGGTACATACCAAGTTTTGCTCTACTGAAGTCGAACTTGGACATTGGGGGTCGCGATGATGGTGATGAGCTTTGAGCGTGCGTGGAGCACCTACGGCGTGCGTTATAGCCGTTTGCAAAATAACATACGGCAATGGTTGAGGCAGGCACCACTCTCGAGAGGGTCGGATGTAGCCAGCCGAGAACCACAGATTGATGGCCGCCAGTGTATGCTGGGAAGTTCTTTCAGCGGGAAATAGTTAGGCGTGTGAGCACATGCGACAAGGAATAGTGACAACCTGTCATGTGTGCATACTTGTGACTTACAAATTGTACCTGGGATAAATACTATATGTGTTATCAGATAGTCATCGCTCTATATCCGACTGTGCCTGTATGGCGGACGAGAAGAGGTGCCGGCGGCACGCCACCTGACCTGCCACAGGCTACATGTTGTAGACGGGCGGTAATTGCTGCCTACCACTCCATTTCCATTGAACAGACCAACTTGAAGCCGTTGTAGACATGAGCGATACGTCGGCTCGCGCGCCTCTAGGTCCTGGAGACGTCGATGAGGTCGTGACCGAGATCAAGTCACTCACCGACCGGGTCTCTGCGATCACGGCTCGCTTCTCGAGCGTGCGCCGAATGCTTTCCAGGTCTCAGCCTCCACTTGATCCGGAAGACAAGTTTTCGCGACACCGAAAGGTATTGCACCTACCTCAGCCTACGTCGGACTCGTGTTGATCGCGTTATCAGGAATATATCGAGCTAACATGGAAATCAAGAGAGATCGCTGGTCAAGCCCACGTCGCCGCCACTGGTGAGTATTCATCCGTAGTCGAGACTTGGATTTTTAAACCTTCCACAGACTTTTGTGGCAACATTTTTGATATGATTCTGGACAATACGGTACCAGACGCTGACAAGAGAATGGAATTGGAGGGAGTCATGGAGGTCAGTCACGTGCCACACACCCCTCGAACAATAAAGTTGTTAGAATACTCACATCACTCGTTTTTCGGGTACAGAACTGGAAAAATACCGGCGCAAGTAGTTCTCAGCTGTTTCAGGGCTTTGAGGACCTCTGCCGTGCTCTCGATGAATTCGGTGTTACTCTCAGACAGCGACAAGAGGTTGCGCGTGACGAAGAGGCGGCCCTGCAGGCTGATATCGATGGAATTGTGGATAGACTCTCTGCCCTATCCGCTAGTATGGAACGGTCAGTCAGAAATTTCATCTCCAGCTCCGTTTTTCTAAGTCCTGCTGGCCCTCCCCCCTGCAGTCGGTCTGGGGAGAGCACCTTCTCGCCAAACAAATTGAGAACACTTTTCAGGAATGTTCTCAGGCAACTCTCGGTGAGCACATATTGATACTTTGAATGTGGATTGTCTTGAGTGAAGCTGCTCTCCGAAGGAAAAAGGATTCTTTGGAACGATGTAAGCTTGTCAATTTATAGCGCGTCTTGTGCGGAAATGTTCACTCTGCTTGAAAGATTGCTGGCCATCAGTACAGTCATGTTTCTAATGTATACTGCGGCGTGCAAATCATTAGGCCTCTCCCTCGTGTTGGTCAAGAGCGTTCTCACACTGTCACCGCGGGCCGCAATAGACGCGATCGTGCGTTCTTTTTCTACTTCTTTGGATGACTGGTCTCATTATAATATAGTCAAAAACCGTTGGGGATGGATTTGCGGAGGTTCTGCGATTAAAGAACACGTTGTTCGCAACAGAAGATCGGCCTGGAAGTTAGTGTTTTTATCGTCGTTGGAAATGCTGCCTAACCAGGTTTATAGATTCCGAGAGGCAACAGCTCGAAGGCACGTTGACCGCACGACAGGCCGCCCTCGATAACGTCCAAAGGACGGTTAACCAATCTTCGGAGGCACTGGAAGAGATGCGCGTTTTGAAAAGCGATGTCGTGTCCCTCTCCAGTCAATTGTCGAGCCTCTGCGATATCTTCAACATCGTACGTCCTGTTCGGAGTATGCTCCTGCTGGTTAGTCATTGACGCGCGTTCGATCAGCTCACTCGCGAATCCCTCGCGTTGCTGGGCCTTATGGATTCTGGCGCTCCGATCTCGACTCGTGTCCGTATTGTCTTGCCTGTCGTTCTTTCGAGAAAATGAACCTGACGTGTTTCTCTACGCAGGACACCAAGCTCCATGCGATCCGTAGTATGCTTGCGCCAATCACTCGAGCTCTGGACGCCTATGCCAAGGCTGAAGGTGCTTGAGATCGGAGAGATTTATGTGTGAATGACCTTGATTTACAAGCATCTGTACGCTACTCACATCAAATGCCAAAAAAGTTTCTTGCATGTGTGAATTGTCAGCTTTGTCGTTCTGTCAACTGTTGGCTGTCTGCTGATGTGTAGTCCGTAATCTTGTCTCGGTTTACCCCTATCGTGCTGTTCGATATTTTCGCCCGTCCCGTGTACGGGCGCTAGTACGGATGCTACACGACGCCAGACTGAATCCTAGGGTCGTTCGTGCAAGCATCAAATACTCAAGTCCTGACCATCCATTTTGCGGGAGACCATAGGCATGCAAACGTGTAGAACTGGCAGCAAACAACATATTGTATGCCCCGACTAGAAAAACTACTATACAGACAATACGTATCGGAGTGTGCCCAATCTCGACAGGCTTATTTAAGGATAGCGAAACCGGGCTGCGTATGGACCCGGGTCTCGTATTGGTAGAGCGCATCGCAGAGTGCCGAGTAAATCTGCTCGATAGTCTCGAGTCGCTTCTTGAACAGCTATTTCCTCGTTTAAGAGATCGGGTCATCCCAAGAGAACGTCTTTCTGTAACTCACGAATTTCGTCTTGGCCGTGGTTGCCATCTCCATGCTCTTCTCGATCTCGACGAGATCGGCACGAATCTGGTCACCGGCGTGGTTAGCCCTGTCACGACTCGGAGGGCGATGGACTGAAACTGACAAAGGACCAGATTTGCGAGAACACCCCCAATTTCTCACGAATCAGTACCATGTCCGACTGTAATGGGTCAAGAATGGTGTGAGCCTTTTGCATTCCAGATAGCGCAACCTGAAGGCCCTCCAGCTCAGCCTTTTTTTCATGCAAAGATGCCAATTGGGCTGCGGGAGAGGAAGATGTCAACGCTAACACTTGGATGGGCGACATTGGTAAACGCTCACCTTTCCTAAATTGCATCTGCTGCCTAACGTCCTTTCCCTTCTTCAGTGCGGAGGTTGCTGCAGCCTGTTTTCTTGTGGGTTAGTGTGACGAGTCCAGGAAAGTAATCACGCACGGCGGCTCCGACCCACAAAAGTGGGCAGAGAATGCCAATGGCGAAGGCACCTGCTGAAAGGTAACAAAGCCCAAGTGTGGATGCAACACCCATGAACATCTGAGAACAGGAAAACGATCGTCTAAAAGGACACATGTACATTAGAGCAATACACTCGCCTGGGAGGTGAGCCTATAACAATACGCTGGTTAGCAACCCGAGAAGAATGATATCGCGACAAAATCAGACTTTTTGATCGCTTGACCAGTCGTCTCGATCTCAGCAAGCAGCTGTTCGACCTGCTGCTGAATCTCCCCGCACTTTCGTAACCAAGATGTGATTCTCTCCTGGAATTCTGTGACACTGGTCTGCAAGTCGAGGAATCCTTGTGACAAGTTTTGCGATTTTTTGATGTCCTCTGCGAGTTGCTGTGCCAGGAAAGGTCAGGGCAATTCCCAGGTTAATACACTGGCCGGAAACCGACTGACCTCACGATAGCCTCGAATTTCCTCTTTCTTATCCTGAAGGCTAATGCTTTCGTCCTTGAGGACGCCAAGGAAATCTTTTGCAAAGTCTATGACAGTGTCAGCTTGATTCAAAGCGCGAGGGATGCCCTCCAACCTTTGGCAGTAGTGCGAGCGTGACCAGCGACGACACGAGACGACCAAAGAAGATCTATATACGTCTGCAACTCGCAGTCAATAAAGCTAATTATAACGTCGTCTGTGTGACTACCTTGCGATACTGATCCCATTGTCCTTGGAACTGCGAAATTTCATCCCGCTGTTCTGCCGTGGACGCTGCTGCGAGGGCATTGGCGAGTCCACGTGAGACGTTGGTGAAAGCCACCTCGATGGAGAACGCAGAATCCCCGAGCTCATCGATGGCTTTCCGCAGTGCACTTTTTCCTGCAGGAGATGTCACCGCATCCGAGACGACATCCATGAGCTTCTGGTCCGGCGCGACGGCCAGATTGTGGTCAGCTCCAGGTTCGTACTTGGGCAGATCTTCATGTGGACCAGAGTACAAAGGTGGTGCAGCGTCCGCATCAGTCTGGGCTTGTTTGAGGAAACTCGCGATGATATCGTCGTCGGGAGCTAGGTCGTAAGACATATTGGTGCACGAGGACGGCGTATGGAAAGATACGCGGAAGAAAGCGCTTGAAGGTCTTGCTTTTGGTGACCTTGGTTTTCTATCGTGAGGTGGGCAAGATAGCACAAGTCGCGTTTAATGCATCTAGCGCGTAAGGTGTCTGATGAGAGTGCTCGGCATCAATCCGGCTGGAGGCCAAGCATAGACCGGAATCCCAACCAACATGGTGAATTAGACCCAAGGATCTGGGGTAATGACGGCGGCGTAGAAACTGCCCCGTGAGCGCGGTCCCTGAGTGAAGCAGTTAATGAGGAGGACTCTGACCTGAGATAATTATGTAATGGTCATCGATCCTTCTAACTGGGGAAGTGAACTGGATCATCAAATCTACCCGAGCGCTTGCTGGCGCCCTTCCAAGTCACACTTGCTGCAAAGGCCCTGTGTACCCTATGAGAAGATCGAAACCCTATAGTTTACTCGACCACCGCCTTCTTTCACGAAGCCCTTCCGGGTGTTCCGATCTCTCTGGAACGTTTATGGTGGCGTACAGAGCTGCAAAGAAGTCCAGAGTCCAAGCGCTGTGACCCTTTTCATCTCCGTTTACCGCAACGACTCTGATTGGAACTAAGACGACCTGCGCCGGAGTTTCCAGGTGATGGTGCGTTGCAAGTAAGTCCTACTTGATAAGGATCGACCCGGAGCTCTCTTCGTCATACTCATTTCCTTTATTTCCTTTCAGCTGACCCCGACAACCGCCTCTGTCTCAACATGAAGAAAGCGACCGCTAAGCTTCGCTCAATGACCCCCGGAATGCCAGACGCGAGCAAGCTCAAGAATGCACCAGCCTTACTGGACAATGCGCGCAAGCTCGCTCCAGACCTAGAGAATATGCGAAACGCTTCACTCGAGAAGGCGCGTAACCTTCAATCGCGCCTCGAAAGCCTAAAGGGCCTGTCTTGGGACTTGGGAGAAATGTCCGCCCTCGTTCCATTCTGGGGAAACCCAGACGATCCAGAAAGTGCGACACCTGTGGTCCCTGCTCTGGACTCTTCCGAAGAGAAAAAGAATCACGGAAAGGTTCAGGAAATTCTCAGCTCTCCGAAATCTCAGTCGTCGCTGCAGGAGTCGATCAAAGAATTGAAAAATGCTACCCATACTGTCGACCAATCGTTTCAAAAAGTGGCCCAAGGACTCTCCGAAGCTCAAACGATAGCTCAGTCTTCTGATCAAATCGACGACCTTACGCGGTTCTCACAGCTTTGGGCTCAGTATCATAAGGTTATTCTCGTTAGACATGCTTGTCACCTAGACTTTGACCACCGCGCGCAGACTTACAGTGACTTGATTCGCGATTCGCGCTCGGTCGCAGGATGTGCCCGTGTAAACGCGACCAGTGAGTGAATGTCACGTTGAGTATCCAGTGTTGTTAGCTCTCGCCTGCGTGCACCTTGCCAAGGTTTCACCAAGGACGTGCTTCCCATGCTCGATGACGAAAGTATCGACCTTCCGGCCAAAAAAAAGAAGATTAACGAATTCCAGTTGGTCTGTATCACACAATCACTATTTGGTTCACTTTTGTGTGGCTGATTCCGTCCTTCGTCCAGCTGTTGAAGGCCGAGATGGAAAAATCCAAGGATCTGGCTCAAGGATTTATAGATCTTCACGGAAACGTCGCCGCCTTTCAAGAAGATATTACGGATTGGATGAAAAAAGGCGAGAAAATGCACAACGATGCCCTCAAATTGGCAGAAGATATTAAGAAAACAAAGGAGGGGATCCAAAGGTTTGTCACATTTTTGACATGAATGCTGGGAACGCAGTGACGAGAGTGGGTCAGGTTGACTCACAAGGTATAACGTCCAGAGGAGTCCTGGGGTTCTGAACTGAACCTCATTCATCAAGGCATTCATGAACGCTGCTTCCTCTCTTGGTCTTGGAACTCTCGCCGCGGGGGCTGTTGCCATTGGCATCTTGTGCCCCATGCTTTGGATAGGAGCCGCTGTGCGTAAACTACCTCTTTTTCCACATCGTCGAATTTGACATGTAGCAATGGTCAGTTTGCAGGGATACAGGCCGTGAAAGAAGGTAAAATGGCACTAGATCGGTGGCGCCAGAAGAACGGTGAGCACCGGGCTCGAGCGACAGCCTTTATTCGATCTAAATATCGAGATGCATGTACAGACCAGGAAGACGAGGTTCAGCGCAAGAGCCGCCAACTTGACGACAAACTTAAGTCACTCGACAGCTTCAAGCGGATCCAGGTCATTCTTGAACCTGCGTTGACGGACTTGTGTCTTGTCCAAGATAAATTAAACGTTTTCGCGCACATGTGGACCTTCGTAAGTATCTAACCTGCAGGTTTCTCGTTTCTCAACATTTGCCGTAGATGCGAGCGGATGCGACCGCCATTGAGAAGGCTTTGGATCTCTCTACGAACAGCGCCACCAAAGTGGTGAGCATGCATTCTGCTAAGAGCCTCAGGTGTATTCATTCATGCACATACAGCTTTTCAAAGCGCGTGTAAAGACGGCGTCTGCGACTTATACGCTGCTAAACCAAGCATTAGAAGAATACGAATCCGTCGTGTAACTTCATGTATCCTTTCCGGCGAATGACGTCCACTGCAGGTGAATGTATCAGAGGGATGGCGAATCGGAGAACAAATGGCATCAAGAGATCTAAATAATGCATTAGTTCGCTAGCTTGTCACGAATGAAGTGAACCGGGTCATTTTCCCTGCAGATTGAGCGGAGATCTTCATATAAATATATGCGCTTGCCACCCCCTATGACCTGGTAAACTTGCCACCTTGGTAAAGCCCTTCTAAGACCACCGCGACCTTCTATGACCATGCTGTGTACTTGTGCAGATGGCATGGATCTGGAATGTCGGACGCGGATGGGCCTCTTGGGTGCCTGCCCTGGGGTTCCAAGCTGAAGCGACTAGGGTACCCGTGCCTTGACATTTCGGAGATTTTCACCGGCCGGCAGTTGTGTTGGCCGTGCTTTACACTGCCCCACTTAGGTCATGTCGAAGCGCTGGTACGTTCAAATTCCTGTGCACTCGTTGAACCTGCTCATCGAACTATTTTGGACCTCCCTGGAACAGCCTGACAGTATATTAAGTAATGTAGGCTGAATTCCTGCGTGAAGGTATACCCTCTTCAGACACTGGCGACCCTCAACGGAAAACTCTAAGGGCCACTGAAAGCGATGGCTACCACGATGGATTTCACTCAGGCGACAGCCCGTCAGTTCCCGTATACTTCCCTCGCACATCGCGTTTATCTACCCATCAGAGACGGGCAGTGGATCCTCGGGTGGGCGCGGCGGCGACATTGGCTCCTACAATACGAGCGTAGTACTTAGTAAGCACTTTTTCGTCTTCCCGTCAATCATGGTGACCACGAGTGCATTAGATTTCCTTCAGCCCGTCTCGGACCTTGGTAAGAAAGCAGTTAGAGATACACCAACGTTCATCTCATAACACCTACTCAGTCCAATTCTTTACCGGTGCAAACTTGCTACCGGTGAACCCTGATGCAGGAACCGCCTTCTCGCAAAACACCGGTATTCCGGTAAACGTGGCTCAAAGCTGTATATCCTCCGCGTTCTACATACTTGGTGGTCCTACTCATGAATTTCCTCTAGATTCGATTAGCGACAGCCTCCTCACACCAGAGGTGCGGCAGAGTTTAACCTCGCCAACTCCTAAGCCACCAGAGGGCGCATCCGACGTGACAGCTGGACAGTCGCTCGCAATTCAAAACGGTTGTTTCAGAGTCAAAGCAGGCTCTCAAATGTCAGAAGGCCTTGCGTCATCGTCCCTTTCCAATGCACTCGGGAGTATTGGTGGCGGAAACGTCGCTAGGGAGGCTCCAGTTAACGGAGAGGGACAGGATGGCGGCCCTCCGGTGTCACAGCCTGGGGTTGCACCCCCAGAAAAGAACTTTGTGAATCCATCGACCGATTCGACGTCAAAACAGGTGATGGCTCTTGACGAGGTGTGTAACATATCATATTTTTACGAGCACACATAGCAAATTGTTGGCGCTTGCCGAATCTTAGAAATTGAAACCGGAGGGGCATGGCTCGGACAACGAGGCGATTGTTCGACAATACCTGAGGTCTCCTGAAGCTCTCAGTGCCATAGACGGTGCAGTCAAAGAACTGAAAAATCGGATCTCTGCTGTCGACATCGGCTTCAAAACTGTCACACAGGCATTTGGGACATTCGAGCCGAGCCGTCACATCCAAAGTGAGGACATTGATGCCCTCCTTACTGCATGGACTCGATACCATCAGGTAAATCTGTTGCATCATTGCTTTGGTACCGTTGATGATTGGTCTAGATGTTTACGCAGTCCGTGTGGGATTCACGCACACATGCGGGCCATATCAGGACGATGCTGAATGGTTTGTACATGGTCCAATTCGCATTTTTCCCGATGTTGAATGTTTGATCTCGTAGATTTCATTCGCAGTTTTGCTCCCTATCTGGGAGATGTCAACGTACCTAAAGAGGATAAGAAGATCGATGCAGTAGAGTATCTGAAGGTTTGCCTTTTTTTTTCATCTGACCGCGAGGATCATTGCCAAGTCGCTGCCCACCAGTTGCTAATGAAGGATCCGTCTTCCTACTTGATCGTTTCCAAAGCTTTCTTCGCTGTCCTCGACAGGGTTTCTTCCTTCCAGGATGTGATTGACAAGTGCATGAGGAAAGACGAAATCAAGGGGATGGACGAGGAGGTCACTGATCTACTTTTGGATATGAAAAACTCCAGGGAAGCACTAAAGAGGTGAGTTCACAGTACTGACTAGTGTCATTATCCTGAAAATCACCCTATCGATCTATTTAATGCCAGAACGACACACGAAGTACGCATCAGACACTTGTATATTCTTTTCTGATGTCAGGAACAATCTCAATCAAGGTGATTATTAGTACCGGTCAAGTGAATGGCTATACAGAGCCTGCCGGCTTCCTCGCGTTGGGATTACTATGTCCGGTACTTTGGATTGGAGCAGTAGGTGACCTTCTAGTCATTTTGTGCATCGTTTATGTCGGAAATGCACAGGCCATCAATGGACCTCAAACATTGGGCCCAGATATCCGTGACAAACTACAGGAA
>JBBPUK010000392.1:0-19526 GCA_038094635.1 Tylopilus cervinicoccineus
AGTGTCAAAGATTGATTGAGAGCATGCCTAGGAGGGTTCAGGAGGTCATCAAGGCCAAAGAAGGATACACTTCATACTAATTTGCAATACCCCTAATATCAGCAACAAAACTGTTCCAATGACATGGATGACTTAAAATGGCCATAACTCCACAGCCTCTGAGCCAAATCACATGATCCAAGGGCAGATTGGTAGCCAAGAGTTTGTACTTTGTTTGGTCACACCAAAGCCTGGCGAAATTCCCATGAGTGTTTGCATTGTGCTTCATGCACTGTGTCAAGGTTAGTTATTGGAATAGTTTTGTTGCTCACTGTAACTATGGTAATTGTCCTGCTGTGATCAAACCCTTAGCCCCCTATCAACACCTTATGGGGATGGTGATCAGCAATCCTGTGCTGCCACAGCAGAGATTAACTGCCACCTTCTGTGTGGCATCTTCTATTAAAGAAGAGAAGAGAAGCATCCAGAAAGATCCAGATGGACAGAGATTAAAAGGGCACTGGGTCAGGGTGCAGATGAAGAGTGGAAATGAGAAGGACCCAATCAGAAAACTAGTTCCTGTGCCTTAGGAGTGCAATAGATTCTGGAACCTACTGCCAAGGGTAACAGATGACAGCAAAGGCCATATTTCATTACCTATGCATTGTCTAGGTGGTCTTTGAACTCTTTAATACCTAGCATCTTCTGGCATCATCATGTGATGAATCATGTGGACTGCAAATAAAGTAAATGCATCTGTGCACAAAAAGAAAGAGGCCATGAAATAAATTATATGTTACCTTGAGCAGCTAGTGCCTGTACTATATGACCATAGCAGGTCTTGTGTTTGTAGGTTGCACAAAGTGTGTTGTAGAGTAGAGAAAGTGTTAGAGTACTGTCTCACTAGGGATGAACTCTAATGGGT
Source organism: Tylopilus cervinicoccineus (assembly GCA_038094635.1). Taxonomy (NCBI): domain Eukaryota; kingdom Fungi; phylum Basidiomycota; class Agaricomycetes; order Boletales; family Boletaceae; genus Tylopilus; species Tylopilus cervinicoccineus. The sequence continues at coordinate 905 of JBBPUK010000392.1, forward strand.
ACTCCAGAACTCTGGAGTTTGAGGTCCTAGAGATTGTTTGGCTTCACCTTATGTGGCACACCCTTGCTGCTATTTGTAATCCAGTATTTTAGAGATTGAATAAACAGAGAGAGGAAGAAGTTCAGGATAGACTCAATTCAAGATTCAAGCTAAAGTACAAATGGAGAACTATGGACTTTATATGTGACAGAGGAACATAGCATTAGTGAGTGGAACTGCAGAGATGACTAACATATGAATAAGATGGAAGGAAAGGAGATTGAGACTAGAGAATGGAGAATAGGAGGGACATAGCCAGAGCTGTGCAAGCACAGGATTGGAGGTAACTAAGAAGTGGAGCTAGGACTAAATGAGAACAAGAAAGTAACATAACTGAAATGTACAAAGTAGTCTGGAGCTAGAGGTTGAAGTCTGGAGATTAGGGTGGGAGTCAGGGAGTCAAAGGGCATGATGGAGGTCTGGAGGAGTTCAGAGATGGGTTGGATGTCATGGATATGACAGGAAGGAGGACTTGTAGAGGTGCTCTTAATCTCTTGCTCACTAGAGAGTAGAGGAGGAAACATCAAAAGAATAAGCTGGGGATCTAGCATTGCTTCTGGGAGTATATACAGTATACTGTCTAGCTATCAGCCACTGGTGCACAGATCATGTACACTAATATAGTAAATCTCTGTCTATGGTCAAACTCTAGACCCTTATCTACATTTCATGGCAATGGCAATCAGCAAACCTGTGCTGCCATAGTGGAGATTAACTGCCATCTTCTGTGTGGCATTTTCTACTAAAGAAGGGAAGAGAAGCATCCAGAAAGATCCAGATGGGCAGAAATGAAAAAGGTGCACCAGGCTATGCACAAGAGAAGTGGAGCATATTCAAAGGCCCAAACAGGAAACTAGTTCCCATACCTCAAGAAGCACATGGAATATGTCAGAACTTACTAGCAAGGGCAATAGATGACCCTATATAGGGTATTTCATTATCTGTGCACTGTCTAGGTGGTCTTTGGACTCTTTAATACCTAGCCCTCTTGCCATCATCACATGACTGGTCATGTGAACTGTGAAAAGAAAATAATAGGAGTCTATATCTCTAGAGAAAAGAATAAAATAAAGTGTATCCTTAGGGGCATAAGTGCCCATGTGACATGACCATAACAGAATGTGAATAGAGTCTGCTTCTAATAGATGTGAATATGAAGCAAACTTATGAAAATTATTTTAATCCATTGATTATATATATAGAAAAGTTTTACAAAGGGTTTGAAAAGATTTGATGGCTGAAAAAATATATATAAAGAAAAGAGATACTATAATTATATTATTAGAAATATTAAAACTTTTGAAAACATTCCTACTTAATTGAAAGATCTTTAAAATCTCTGAAAACATTCATTCAAGTTTCTAGAAATTTGTTTCTAGATTTACTTACTAAAAAAGAAGATGTTATAGTTGATGCTAGATGTACTATAATTTTTTGCTTTCCTAGTACCTAGCACACTATGGTAACAATCTATTTATTTCTTTTATATCTTCTTTTACTTTGTGCTTAGACACACTTACTTTCCTTCTTTTCAAAGTCATATGACCAAATCACATAAATGCTAGATAATAGCTGGTAATAAAAGTTCCAAGATTACCAGTGTCAAAAGTTTAATGACCATCTAGTAGTACTTTTAGGGTATGTTTTCTTCAGTATATGGATATTTACCAGATCTAAATCTATGATTGAATCTTGATCTCTTTTAGATGAATCTTGATTGGTTTCAATCTTTTTATATAAATGCCCACTACATCTTTTTTTATTTCCACTTCAAATTCTTTCAGATGCTTTTTATCTAATTACTACTCAGAGCTGTGCTCTTCTCTTCTCTTCTTGTCTATTGGTAATATACTATAGTGGCTCAAACAATTATTCAAATATTTGTATATTTTGTACTAATATCAATATTTACAAATAACCACTGATCCTAACCATAAATTATTAGTGTATGAAATAAAAACCTCATTCTTGGCTATAAGATTGATCTATAGTGTGAAAGATTTGGATAAGATCTAATTGAATGACAGTCATTTCAGAACAGCCACTCATTTGAACAATTGTTTGACTTTTAATTCATATTACATATATTAGTTCTTGGAATGCTGTAAAGTGCTTATATATCTTAGGTAAATGCATTATTATGTTATAATTATGTAATCTATTTTGAGAAGACATATATTGTCACATGCATGACATCCAACCTCAACTCCAAACTCCTCTAGACTTCTTTACATTCTCCATCCCTCTAGACTTTATCCTCTAACATCAGACCATCTGTATATTTCTGGTATGATACTTTCTTGTTCTGATTTAGTTCTAGTTCCACTTCATAGATACCTCTAATCCTATGCTTGCACAGCTTTAACTATATCCCTTCCCATTCTTCATCCTCCAGTTCTGCTTTTCTATTCATCTATTTTATTTGTAGTTTAGTCACCTTTGCTATTCCACTACTAGTGCTATGTCCATTCCTTCATATATATATTATAGACACTCTGCCATATACCTTAGCCAGTTATTAACTTAGATTAACTCCAGTCCTCTGCTCATAGTCTATCCCTTTAAAATACTAAGAAAAATCACTGAATGAGTTTGATAAGGGCACAGTGCTCTGCTCCAAGTCACTGAAGTCAAGTTCCAACAGTCTGAGAATTCTAAGTAGCATCAGAGTTAGACTGAAGTTTGTCTGGCCTTAACATACTATATATAAATCCTTTCATCATATTTTCTTTTCATTCTCATTATGAAATTTATCTCTACTGCTCAAAGAGATAATATTATCTCCCTAGCTTCTCTTCAACTTTCCTACCACCAAATCACTTTCTAAACTAGCCTAGACAAGTCTACTATACTTTAGAAAATCATATCTGAAGAGAAGAAACTTTATACTAGTTGTTCTTCTATTAAGTCTGGGTTCTCTAGATCAAGTCTGAAGTTTTCAAATAAAGGTGGGGTCAGAAGTAGTGCATGGATGCATGAAGGGACTGAAAGTATAGTAGGCATTTAAAGGTATAGCAGAGAGGTGAGGCTTTGATGCAGGACTTATGTGTCATGTCCTTGCCAAGTTCCTAGCCTCATTTACAAGTAAAGAGTAGAGGGCAGAGGTAGAGACAAGGTTGAGCATTGGACTTGAAATGGAGTGACTTATTTGATATTCAAACTAAGATACTAACAATGAAGATACAGAATTTATATATGGAGGATGAAACAGATAAGTAAGTTGGACTGGATAAGCAAGCTCTAGTGACAGGTGCTGCACACCAGAGATAGGCTGCACCAATGTCAAGTGTCAAAGTCAAGTCAAAGGTTACATGCCAAATGTAAGTGTCAAGTCAACACATGTAATAGTAGAATGATCAGAAGTTATATAGACATACTGTAGAATAGAAGGAAATAAAGCAAGTAATAGAAGAATCAAGTAGAAGTCAGAACAAAGTCAAGATATACTGAAGACAAGGAAAACAGAGATAGTTGAGAGGTGACTGGAGATGGTAATGGAAGTTAAGCTTACCTCTACTAATAAATGTGCTATTGTCCAGCAAATTATCACTGGCAAGGCCAAAAATGTAGTTCAGACCATCTATTTCATTAACTTCATTATTGAATTCTCTATCTCCTCATAGACAATAAGAAATACCCTGAAAGAGGCCTCATTAAAAGCTATAGTAAGGAAGGAAAAATCTCTCCTTTCTATTAGCTATAGAAAAAGAAGATTTGCCCTCAAGTATCAATATTGGACTGTAGAGGACTGGAAGAGGGTTATCTGGTCAGATGAAATCAAGATCAATATGATTGGATCAGATAGAGAGGAATATATATGAAAAAAGAAAAGAGAGGGTTTAATTTCCAGAGAGATTGTCATATCCCATCCAGTCTATCTCTGCTACTTTCACTACCTCTACTATCATCTCCAATCATCTCCAGACATATCTTTACTCTATTTTCACCTATTTTATATCTATAATAACTTTCAATCCTTCTACTTGATCCATATGTTAACTTGACATTGACTTGACACTTACATTTGGCATATAACATTTAACTTGACTTGTGTTTTGACACTTGACATCAGCACAGCTTGACTCTAGTGTGCAGCACCTGTTGCTGAAGCTTGCTCATCTGGTCTGACTTACTCATCCATTTCATTCTCCATATATAAACCCTATAACTCCATTATTAGTACTTCAGTTTGAATATCAAATAAGTCTCTCCATTTTAAGTCCAATGCTCTATCTTATCTCTATCTCTGCCCTCTACTCTTTACTCACAAACAAGGCTAGGAACTTGACAAGGACATGACATATAAGTCCTGTGTCAAAGCCTTACTCCTCCACTAGACCTCCAAACATCTACTATACCTCCAGCTCTTCTATGTGCCCTTGTGGCACTTTTGATTCCACCCTCATTTAGAAACTTTGAACTTAATTCAGAGAATTTGAACTTGACAGAGGTTAAAGGTATAGTCAAGTTTGAAGGAGGCTCTTTAATGATATGGGACTATATGAAATGGAATGGAATATGGGTTTTGAGTGAGTTTGAGGGAAGAATGGATGCTAAACAGTATGTGGCAATTTTGGAGGAAGGATTGCTGCAAAGCATAAAAGAATCTTGAATTTCTAAAGATGACATCATCTTTTAGCAAGATAATGATCTCAAATGTATCTCAAAAAGAGCTCAGAAATGATTTCAGGAGTAAAATATCAAGCTTCTAGATTGGCCTGCACAATTTCCAGATCTCAGTTCTATTGAACATAGTTGGGGTCATCTTGAAAGAGGTCTTTTAGTCTATTCTGATACACCTACTGGAGTTTATCACTTATAGAATAGGGTGGTAGAGAAGTGGGGCAAGATTTCTATGGAACAGTGTCAAAAATGAATAGAAAGTATGCCTAGAAGGATCCAAGCAGTTATCAAGGCAAAGGCAAGTCATACCAAGTACTAAATATCATACAGTGACTTCAAAAACTATTTCCATACTAACTCCAAATGTGGTGTGTGAAGCATACTGCCCAACACCATGGGAATTTAGCTTAGCCTTGATAGAGATAAATATAGTATATACTCTTGGCTATAAAGTTACTTCCAAAGTCATGTGATTTGATTTGCAGGGTGCAAAGACATGGACATTTTAAAACAGTAATATCATAGAAATAGTTTTTTCACTTTTGAATTAATAAAAGTAATTAGTACTTGGTATGGCCTCCCTTTGCCTTAAGCACTCCCTGAACTCTTCTGGGCATGCTTTCAATCAGTTTCTGACACTTCTTAACTAGTATCTTCTCCCACTCTATCTAAACCCTCTTTTATAGTTCATAAATTCCATTAGAAGGGTGTTTATACTCTATAAGCCTTCTCTTGAGCCATTCCCAGAGATGTTCAATAGGGTTTAGATTGGGAGATTATACAGGCCATTCCATAGTCTCAAATTCTTGCTTCTCTAGCCAGTCCTTAACCTTCTTGCAAGTATGCTTAAAATCACTATCCTACTAAAAGATGATATTAGAAGAATTGAAACCATAATATCTTAGGGTTTTTTGGGGCTCATCCTTCAACATCTGAAGGTAGAGATCTCCATTCATCCTGCCATCAATCTTGGTGGCAAAGCCAACTCCATGCCAACTTATACCATCAAAGAACATCCTCCAAACTTGAGAGTTCCCTATATTAGCCTATTATTAAGCCTTTCTTCTGCCTTTTTCCAAGATTATTTATGCCCATCTGATTCTAGGCAATTGATTTTGATCTCATCTGACCATATTACCCTCTTCCAATTCTCTGTAGTCCAATCTTTGTGGGCATAAGCAAAAATCAAGCAAGCTTTATAGTGTTTAGAAGATAAAATGGGGTATTTGAACTTGACCACAAACTTCATACCAGATTTCTTCAAGTGAAGATGAACAGTATTTGCAGAAAGGGGCTGATTAATGATGTTGATAAGGGATTTGATCACTTGAACAGCTGTTTCAGCTCTACCAGAGGTGATGAGATACTAAACATACTGAATATTGGCAAAAGAAAGCTTGGAAGGGCAACCTTTAACAGTCTCAGAAAGAGTGGAATGCTCTTTGGAGCAATGTTTGGATATAGCAGAAGGGGTAACACCAATTTGCTTGGCAATAGCATGACCAGAATGGCTAGCATCAAGCAAGGAGGGAATAGTGGCTTATTAAGTAGAAGTGAGGGATCTAACTATGATAGTGATTGAGAATCAAGAAGTGTGTGAACTTTTTTAAACTCAGACATATTGTTTACATATATATCATTGTTTGTAGATACAAACAATGACATTTTCTCTATGATTTGATAGAGATCCTACTGATCATATCAAAAGTGAAAAAACTATTTCTATGGTGTTATTGTTTTAAAATGACCATATCTTGCACCCTGTGAACCAAATCACATGACTTAGGGAGCAAATTTGTAGCCAAGAGTATGTACTATATTTGTCTCCACCAAAGCTAAGCTAAATTTCTATGGTGCTTGGCAGTATGCTTTGCACACCATATTTGGGGTTAGCATGGAAACAGTTTTTAGAGTCACTGTAGTTTATGTCGACTAAAAAAGTTGGAAGCATACCTGATGATTACAGTTACACTCCCATGAAATTATATACATTGGATAAATATTATGTGGGATGATAATGAATATTTCTGATTTTATCTGATCATAATATATTATGAAATAGATTGAGAGAATATATAATACTTTAAGTTGATCACATATATCTGATGATTACACTGTAATATAATAATAAAATATGTTCCTGATGGTTTTTGAACACAATATAGAATAAACCAGAAATAATCTAGGTTATGGCTTGATTTTCAGGTTATGTATCACACATTTCAAAAGTGTCTTGAAATGTATGATATCAACAGTGGTGTGAAAGCCATTGTAATGCACATTTCTAGCATGTCCTGAAATGCATGACATGTGAGCCCTAATGGGTGTGTCACATCAACCAACATTGGACTCGTTCCACACAGACATGTCCTGCAATACATACATGCGATGGGAAGCCTGCGAATCAAACGAGTGCAATGATTCATGTATATAAAATTTACAACCGAACGTGTTCGACTCCAAGTGACACGACGAAGGGAGGGTCAGCAACAAAGTCCAGTACGATACAAAGCACAGATGCAAATGGATAGATACAACGTGCGTCGTCGAGGGTACACAAACGAGCGGCATCGCGGGCCGCGTAGCATGAGCGTAAAAAAAAAAAGAGAGAGGGATGGCTACAAGAGAGAGGAGGCTATGAAAACAACGTGCGACCACGTCTCGATATTTTTGAACGAGTCCGGGGGGGGGGGGAATAAAACGAGAGGGAGGGGGGTTGAAAAGAAAGCAACGATTCGCGAGGTCACAACCATAGCGAGGAAATAAGAAAGGAAGGCCTGTGGAAAGGCACGTCTAGAGTAGTTCCAGTGGAGACCGAGAAAAAAAAATACAAGAGACTCAGAAAACCAGATAAACGGCCGAGGCTGCGGCACTCAAGAAGAGCGATGCGTGGACGCCACTCAGGCCCACACTGTGCGACGCGCCGCTACTTTGAACGGTCGACGACGAGGTGGCCTATTAAAAAAAAAAGCGCGTCAGCGTTGGTTGGTCCACGTCGACATGGGTGATACGCACGTTGATCGACTGTGCGGCGGCGTCGTGCTCGTCACTGCTGGTGGACTTGGACGCCACACCGCTGGGCACGACCATCGACGGGGTGGCAGGCGGCTCGGCCAAGCGTGAAGGCTCGGGGGCCTCATCCAATGCGTTGAACCACACGCGCCCAAACTGTGGCATGGCGGAGACTACGACGGACCGCGTCAGCACGATGCAGAAAGATGGCGAGGGAACCGACTTGCCAGAGGGCATGCACAGGAGGATACACAACAGGGCGACGACGACTTGGAGCGCCAGGCCAGTGGAGACGAGGGTGGGGCGGAAGAGGATCATCTCCCTTGTTTGATGTGTGCGTGTAGTGGTGGAATGAACGAACGAGACGTCTTGGGCAGGACTGAAAGGCGAGGGCCTGCTCGGGAGACAATGAATAGGTGGAGGCACGAAGAGCCAATAGGTGCTCAAGGTGGGTTTGCAAATGCTGAAGCGACGGGTAGGGTGCGTGACCGTTATATACGCGTCGTCGTTATACAAGGCGCGTCATAAAAGGAACGAAGGACGTGCGCAGTCAGAGGGCACAGGGCAAAGATAAATTTACGGGGGAAAGAGACTGTTTTTATGAGAGAACGCGCCGATCTGGAACACGAGGCGACGCAAACGAGCATGTGAATGGTCGCATTGCATGCACATTCTTCCGGTGAAATTTTCAGTTGAAGATTCCATAATGGTAGGGTGGGTCCTTGTATTTTCGCGTTGGGGTCTTTCGGCGACCGAGGTGTAACACAGAAGACTCGCCAGACAAACGCAATTCCAAATCGGGAGTACAAGTGAGCGTATCACAGCGACATCATGCTTGGTAATGCGCGGCAACGTGTTCCTGACGTCCTCGTTGTAATCACCAAGGCCACACACACTAGCCTCGTGTGTTGCACGTACATCACACATGAACGAGGTCACTCTCAGTCGACATCCTCAATAATGGTGTCGGACGTCGACCCTTCAGTGTGGGGAACAGATGACATGCCCAATCCCCGCTCCGATGACCCAGCCTCGGCCCCAGCGCGGCCCGTGCTTGCTGCTGCCGTCTGCTTCGCCTCGCGCCTCGCGATGTTCAAACCTTGCTTCTGGCAGAAACTCCCAAACGCATCGAGCGCGTCAGCAACATGCAGTTTGCTCGGACGGTCAGATATCCTGAAGACATTGTCAAGGTCTTCGGACGAACAAGGACACGAACCGCCACGTACCGCGCGGACATTTCTTCGACGACATCACTCGCCTCCAAAAACGGCATGTCGACGATGATCTTGGCGTATATTCTCAATAGCAGGGCGGGTCCGCCTTTGATGGCGCCCGCGGCCTCCACCCATCCATGAAAACGGCCTTTGATGTTGGGTCTGAACTCTTCTCTCAAGTCCTCCACCTCTGGGTGGTCTCCGTCCAAGTCATAGTAACCCAGCATGTCACCTTCATCATTGGCATCGACCCCAGGGGGTAGCGGGATACCCATCATGAATGCAGCGAGGGCCATGGGGTGTGCGGTGTCAACCTGCGGTGTCAGGACGGTCTTGACCCAGCGTTCCACGCGCGTGCGACGGTTAAGGGAATCTCGGCGCAGAGCAAGAATTTGAATTAGCTCGGTTTTATTGATTTGGGAATCGATGTTGCAAAAGCTGAAGCGAATAGCGGCGTGGAGCACCTTGGTAGCGTCCAAGAGCTCTTCCTCGACGATGGAAAGGGCGTGTGTGCGGTAGAAAAAGTTGCTAGACATGACGAGCACTGCGAATTGCAGCGATGCGGCATCCTGTGGACGTAAAAGGTGCTTGTGTGCCTTGAGAAGCATGTCGACACTGTCCGTTCTGTTGTTTATAGACAAGATCCGTAACGCTTCGGAAAGGTTGTCGGAAGAGTGACCGGCCACAGAAATTACCAGCGGATGGAGTTGTTCCTCAGTCTTATTCTTGTCATCCGCGATGGCGACCATGGTGTTATACAATGGCCCCGAGGGTGCAACTTTGAAGATATCAAGGAGAACAGTGTGGATGAGATCCCGTAGTCGTGATTGTTGGTTGGCAATACGCCATGACCAGTGGGCAGGGTAAAAAGTCCTCGGGCGAAGTTGGTCGGATATAGATGACCGGTCGTCGGAAATGTAGCTCTGGTCGCTGTCGTCGTCAACCACGTCAGGCCACTCAGCGGTATGGTCCGGGTCGCGAGGGGCGAGCTCGTCATCATCATCTTGTTCCTCATCTGCAAAGCTCGTGAGGACGTGAAGAGCATGGCGGAGAGATGAGATGGAGAACGTGCCTTTGGTGCCACCGCGCAAGAGTTGCTCTAGGGCAGGCCAGCCGAGGAGGATGCGGATGTCGTCTATCATGTCAGGGAGGGCGCTTCTCTGGCGTTTCGTCCCAGTGGCGAGGATGGTCATGAAGAGGTCGCGCCATATCCACAACGCGACGTTCTCGAGGTTGTAGGCGCCATTGAGCATAAAGGACTTGATGGGTTGGCCTGTAGACCGCGTGATCTTGACGGGGATGAACATGCTCGCGTAGGAGCACCTACAACTACGAGGGGTGAGATGGAAGAAACGGAAGAACAGGACGAGACGTGCCCTCCGCCATCGTTGCCGATCTGACTGATGGCGTCGCACGCAAAGAGCAGGCAAGCGTGTGCGACTCCAAAGTCTGTGCGAAACTCGAACACGACCCTCCATATGTCGTTCAGCCATCGTGCAAGGCTGTCGACCGCCTCGGAGAGGAGCTGCTCTCTGAGAGAGCGTTCCTTGATGATGGCGCGTTTCGAGTCGCGCGAGAGCTCGAGCACGAGCGCGGTGATCTCCGCCTTTTTCGCCTTGAGGCTGAGGATGGGCATGTGTGCGTAGCGCTGCTGCATCTCTGTCGCGGATGCGGTGGCCTTCCTGCGCCTGTCGTCTGAGACGACGTCGAGGAGTGGTGCGAGGTGCTTCTGGACGAGAAGCTGCTGCGCGTCTGGAGGAAGAGCATCGTAGGCCTGGAGGAACTCGGCGCACGGACGATGACTGGACGGCATCTGCAAGTGCTGATTGCCTTATCGGGCAGTGCTCTATTCTGTGACACGCGTGACACTTGGACGTTCCATTCCCTGGAACTACTTGTTGTTACGGAGTCGTGTTCTCTGTGTTTTTCTTTCTTTCTTTCTTTCCTTCCTTCTTTCTTTTGTAGTGTGTATGTGTTTTCTCTTTTTCCTGTGGTGACGGTCGGAAATGAAAATGCATCGACACCGCTCGCCTCGAGGCAGCTTCCATTCGTGGCTGCCGACCCCTTGTGTAGGGCCCGAGGCAACGTTGTCGCCAAACCACGTTGGAAACGCGCGTACGTCCCCCTCGTCTTGTTATCAGCGCACCGATCTCACCTTTCTTTTGTTCCCTCCCCTCCCCTCCCGCCCGACGCAGCGATCCCAGGTGCATCTTAAAATCCCATGTCAAGTCACTCCCCGCACAGATCCAGAAAGCCCCAGATGTACCCTGCGCTGCAAAGTATGTCCCTACTTTCTGTCTTGTGCCCCATCTTCGCTGCGATTGCCGGTGCTGTGCTTGTCCCATAGTCCGCACCCTTGGCTGCTTACGCCATGTCCTCTCTCTCGCCACCAACCGCAGATCCTCCCCTTTGTCTCTTTTTCTCGTACAGAAAGAAACAGCCCCTGACCATTCACCCCCTCCAGGCTCGTCCCAGAACTCGCCGCCCCGCGAAATGTCCCCTTCGCCCCGTGAGAGGCAGCGGACACTCAAAGCGCAGTCCATGCCGATCGTCCCATCAGTCATGCAAGTTTTCAACGCGGCCAACGTGCAGCCCAACCAGCGCCAACCGCAGCAGGGCTCCCCCTCCGCCAACCTATCTCTCCAGCCCAGGCGCTCGACCACGCCCCCCTTGGCACAACCGGCGAACAACGTGGCGAAGCTCCCATCGCCGTCTAATCCACCTCCTCTCGCTAGGGAAGACGCGCAGGACCATTACACTCCGCCAGCTCCACCACTCCACCAGCCGAGCATACATCATCCCCCCCTTCAGCAGCCCCCCCCTCCTCCTGCACACTCCCACAGCCAGCCCAACATCCACGGCCACCCACACGTACCCATCAATCCTACAATGGGTTACCCTCGCCCTATCAACAGGATTACCCCCCAGTTCCTCGCTTCTTTCCATGCCATGGAAGAAAACTGGCAGATGACCGACGAGCTCATGGCGGAGATCGAGCGCGCTGACTATGCGCAGACCCTGAGCCAGCAACCTGCTGCTCCAGGAACGTCCGGCGTTGCATACGCCGGTGGCGCCCAGAGCGGCGCAGTCTACGTTCGCGAAGCACCCTCCCCCCACAAGGACTCCATTCTCGACCGCGTTCGAGCAGGCGAACACTCGATCCCCAAAGACGCAGACGCCCCCCATGGGTTGGCTGGTCCTCAGGCCAGGAGACCAGTCCGTGCCAACGAGCGCGAGCCTCAGCCGAGCGACAGCGCTCAGGCGAGAAATCGCCCTCTTCCTGCCAGTCCCGGAAACTCTCCCTCCTACTCTCCTCAGGGGCACCCTCAGGCACGAGGTCCTTCCCCGGATCGGATGTCTCCACCTTATCACACCCCACAGGGTTCTTCCGGAGAAAGTGCTCCCGCGGGAGATTATGTCTCCCTAAAGCGCGAGTCCTATCAGTCTTCTTCCGCTTCGCATGTCCGGATCCCGACACCCCCCACCGCTCGGAAATCTTCTAGCGCGAGCAACGCGGAGAGCACCCGTGCGACGCCACCTGCCGCCAGCAAGCTTGCTAGCCAAACCCCACCCCTCCAGGCGATGAAAACCCGCACGCCTGACAAGTCTCTTCCTGTCCAGGAGGAGCCCGAAGACGACGTTGCTGCGTCGTTGAAGGACACTGCCGGTCACCTCCAGTATGATCATGGTGGGAATCCCCCTCGCGATGACGACGATGACACGTTGATCGAGACCGAGTCTGGATATATGCACCCTGGAAACGACAACGATCGCGATGGCGACTCAGGAAGTTACACCCCTCGCTCCCCAAGCGTCACCCTTCCTGAGCAATATTCTGCTCGTCACTACGTCCCTTCCCACCCCGGCAATCGTCTCGCGAGTCTTACGAAACACCACAGAAACGGTTCCACTGATCAGCTTGGCCTCCGTAGTGTCGATGCTGTCGTCAATGCAAAGACTCAAATCAGACCGGCTGAAGAGAGTCGTGAGTCGCCCACGCTTGCCATGCAGGTGAACGCTGAGCAGACTCCCCACGGGGCTTCAGAAGAAACGCTGAAACGCCAGCAAAGCCGTTCTTTCAATGACGGTCGAGACGATCGAAGCAATCGCGGCGCAGAACAATTCCCAACCCAGACTCCGAACCAACAAAACATTCGGCCACATCCGCTTCAGACTCAAATCCTTCCGGAAGAGCACTGTTATGACGATGCCGCAGCAGCATACCTCCAAATGTACTTCCATTCCACTCGCCCAAACGCACCCATTCCTCCTACACCGCATAGTCAGACTGGCGCACCTTCGCCGTCCCCATTTGTCTCTAGCATCCAACCCAGTCCTGCTCCCCCCGTCGGCTCTCCCTATCCCTATCCTTTCACCCATGTCCGTCGCAACCCATATCCCGTACATGCCGTTCCCACTGCGCCATCTTCCAACTATGACCCGAATCATCCATCAGTCATTGAGGAGCAACTTGCCCTTCAGATGCAAATGTATGCGCTCAACAACAATGCGGCCATGTCCGATTCCACATTTTCTCCCTCCTCGACGCCCTTCCCGGGTGCAGCATACAATCCATGGGCTTTCCTCCAAGCCTCCAGAGCGTTCGGGGGCCGTCGGTTCGATTCGATGAGCCTGCAATCTTCCCCGAGCCATCATCCGGTTAGTTTACCTTTCCCAGCTAGTCGCGGAAGGGGATTGAAACGGCGGGAAAAGTCGTCTAATCTACGGACGCCTGCGACGGGGGTGAAACAAAAGGCGGTGAAGCCACCGCCGCGCGTGGAGAGTACGCAACCAAGGGACACTAGTCCGGAGCCATATTCCTCGGGCGAGGAGACGGCCGGTGAAGGCTACGAAGTGCATGAGGAACCCGCATGGGTGAACGGGGACGTATATGACGATGGCGATGATGCGGAGTGGGTCGACGAAGAGGGTGACAAAGACGAATTGTTGGACCTCGAGTACCATCCTTCCTTTATCTCCCACATGGAAAAAAGGCGACGAAAGTGGGATACGCGATGGGAAGCGCTGCAGCAGGCGGTGAGAATTGCTTTCCGTTTATCCACGTTTGCCACTCGTGCTAATCGACTTTGACTGCACCTAGTTCCAAGCTTTGGACTGCGAGACGGACACCACGATGGTTCTTCTTGCGGCGCCGTCTCATTCGACCAAACTCCATACGCTGACGTCGCGTTCCGTGCGACGCGACCAGCTCATGAAGTCTCCCGCGATGGGCCAGATCCGCACCGCCTTCAAAGGTATCGCATCCCGTCGGAACGCCACACGCTCACGAGCCACTGCCTCCATCCTCGAGCGTCTCCGTAGCTCGACGAATGTATCGAGCGATGGGTCCGATACATCCTCGGAAGCACGCGAAGGCGATCTTAAACGTGCGCTCGAGACAGCATTGGGCAGCCTTGAGGCGCTGCGTATGATTTACGAGCATCGGGTGTCACGCTGGGAGGAGGAGATGACCCGAATCTCGGACGAGCGGGAGAGGGTCGAGTTGCTGTTGAGGCAGACGCTCGGGGTGAGTCTACAGCCGCAACCCAACGGCACGCAAGTCGGGTTTTAAGAAGAGGAGGGATTGTCCAGGTAATTTATATTCGATCGTGCGTGTCGATTGTGTGTTTTGTTTCCTCGCGTGGTTTTGTTTCTTTTCTTTGCGAGCTAATCCGTTTGTCGTCGTCGCCAAAAACACTCCTTTTCTCTTTATTCCGTGGTGTACTCGTTCGTTTGCTGTGCGCGTCGCATCTAGATGTCACGATTACAATCATGCTGTATGGATTTCATTTCTTTCCTTTTTTTTTTTCATCTATGCCCCACCCGTCACGCTCTGTTATGCCAATGCTCCATCCATGCTGTCCGTCCACATGCCTTTTTCTTTCACGAACTTGTCTGTACTTTTGGAGGGGTCGAGCGCTTCGGATGCCAAGGTTGATGCATGTGTTCAGTAACGACATGATATGTACGACGCAGAAGAAGAAGAAAAAAAAAAGTGTGCACCTCGACCGAGCGCTACATATGCGCCATTCTTTTCGTCTGATCTGCCGGCGTGCACACGAACCTGGGTAGCCATGCATGATTGGCGTTCACGTCCTGTGCGACGGAGGCCATTGGGCGTCGAGAACTGGTCATCGCCCCGCGACTCCGATGAGCCCTCGGGCCAGAGAGAGAAAGAGATTGTCTCCAACTACCCTTGGGGCCGACACGTCGTGCATGCGTGTGTGTGCGTGAGGATGATGTATGTATGTATGTATGTATGTGGGGACCAGAGGTTGGAAGGAGGGGAGGAGGAGGGAGGGGGATGCAAAGTGCCGGAGGAACGACACATGGGAAGACCGTCACGGCGGATGCGTAGCAAGCGGCAAACGAAAAGGGGCAGAAACCCCCCCCCCGGTCGAGGTTCAGATCTCAGCGATCGAGACCTCCATTGACTGGCTCATCATACCGTGACATCGGAACTGGAAGACGCCACAGAGAGAGAGAGAGAGAGACGCGCGAGTCACTCGATTGCTCCCATCGCCGGAGGGACCATCGAGTCGTAGCCAGCCTCGACGAAGAAAAAAAAAAAAGAGATCGTTGTTGTGGTGACTTGTACGCAATGAACGTCTCACCGAGTTGGAATCGATCGACGTGACGTTGTACAACAGAGTCCGCCGTGAACGTGGGCGCCTTGGCGAACGAGCAAAGAGGTCCGTCTGCAAGTCTCTCCCCCCACGAAAAAAGGACCTGGAGGCACTGAAGAATAGTTGTATCTGAAGGAAGTGGTATCTCGCGAAAGCAGCTAATCACCTACGTACGGAGGTGAATGTTTGAATCCTGGAGCGATTCCATAAGCGTCCAGTACATTAGGTATACAGGTAGCCGCGCAAAGTAACTGCGTGGTTTGGAGACATTCGTCTTCGTAACCGGTTGGCATGGGGGCAGCGCGTAACGGGCGATCTGGCAGGACGTCGTGGTACACAAACGAACCAAGGAAGCAGCCTCTGCACGTTGAAGTGCACTAAACAGTAAGTTAGGAGGAGACAGACACATTGACGCTACATAAGACTGCATGACAGCAGATATTTCACGACGGGAAGTAGTTCTCGATATGGAGGCCATGCTAGCAACTAAATCCTACTCCGAGGCACGCAATGCCATGATAGTAGAAGATCCTATGCCAGTCTACAATCACAGACCTACATGGATGAACGGTACCCGTTCGGAAAACGACACGCGGCGATCCCGGAGATCTTCAATTGCTTCGTGTAGTGCGTGCGCAGCAAGCCCACCATGAGGACGCGACAGCACGGTCAAATCACCCAGCTTCAATCGACGCCTGTTAGCAAGACAAAGTCCGCTGTTTACACCATCCTGGACTCCGTGGCAAGCGCAATGGACCCAGTCCGTCTCCTTCATCAGTGCAAGCACTTCCTCGACCGTTCCATCAGAGGGCTCGAGGAGGAAGGTCGGTGATGAATTGCTGATGACGTCCTTGATGCGTCCCAGCTCGATGTGAACATCTGAAAGTGGACTGCGACCGTGTGGCGAGGGCTGGCGGATGGCGAGGATGCGGAGATCGCCGCTAGTAGGTGCCTTCCTGGGGTTAGACGACTGCGAAAGAACGCTGAGAGTAGGGACATATGACGAGATGACGAAATTAGATATTTTATGACCGCGTTCGGAATACTGGCTGTCGTAGAAACCAGCTGCGTGAATAGGAAGAAATGCAAGAGGGCCAGTCGGGCACCAAAAAATACGTAATAGTTCCCCAGGTGTCTGCTCACGGATACGGGTAAATAGATAACCTGTCAATCCGAGTAATGACACATACAGAGAGCGCGATGACATCTAGGACTGGTTTGACGACGTTTTTCCACGAGGGTGACAAGATAGTGATAGTTTCCCAGCTGACGCCTTCATGTGGTACAAGTATCCCTTACCTTGCGAGACGGACGAATCCCTAAAGGATGTTCTGAAAATCGGTAGATTGCTTCAGTGGGAAATTGAGGAGTGGAACATGGATGACATGGTCCACGTCAGCGAGAACAATCAATGCGTCGCAGCGGGTCTCTGCAGCATTAAGCATGACAACTAGTCCAGAGTGCGCTAAAGCACGGAGTTGAGAAAACTGTTTGCGTAACAGGAATTGGTTGAAGCCCGGCAAGCGGGGGATCTCCTGGAGAAGTTTGTCCCGCTCGACAGCAGGCGCGCGGTGCTTATCAGCCTCGTGATGCAAGGACGCCATCGCAGGAGGTGCTACATCTTGGGTCTGTTCGGAGAGTGCTGACAGTCATTTTTCGCGAGCAGCACTAGCATACTCCAAAGCAGAAGAGAGTTCACGAAGTCTTCGTACATGGTCTGGATGAGTCGAGGACAAGTCTTGGTAGGGGCTACGAAGCTGGAACAGTTCTCTCCAAACGATCTTGCTCCAGCCACTCCACAGCAGCTTCTGGGAGTCCCTCCTCTAAAGCCACGGCTGCAGCCTCCCGAACAGTATCCGCACCTCGACTGAGTTCATAACGATGTATAAGAGAGAGACTGATCCACGCGGGTTGAGGAAGGAGGAAGAGGGCGACAGAATATGCACGCAGGAGAGTGTGACGACGGACATAGCGAGCACAAGATATCCAACTCCTAGATGCTTCAAATTTAATCCTCATGGAGCCGACAGGGGATAAAGCAGCACAGGAGTATAGAGTGATTGCTTGCTCGAGGTCGCTTAGCTGCCCGAAGCACTCAAAACAAGCGAAGGAGGCGCCAAGGTTAACGAAGCGGGTAGGTTTGTTAGGGTAATCACGAGGAGTGAGGTCAACAGCACACCCATGCGCTGAAATCGCATCCTCGAGGTCACTCAGCTCCCCAAGACACTTAAAACGAGTGATGAATGAGATGCCGAGAGCTCTAAGAAAGCAGGATTTGTCAGGGTGGTCACAAGGAGTGAGGTCAAAAGCATCTCTCTGTGCCAAGATCGCGTCCTCGAGATCACTCGGCTCCCTAAGTCGTTGAAAGCGGATGACGAGAGATATCCTAAGGTTGCTAAGATAGCCGGGTTTGTGAGGGTGATCACCAGGAGTGAGGTCGACAACAATTCTCAGGATTGAAATTGCCTTCTCAAGATCGCTCAGCTCCCCAAGGCGCTCAAAACGAGCTCTGAAGGCATTGCCAAGGCTGTTAAGATAGTCATATCTGGAAGGGTGATCATGAGGAGTGAGGTCGACAGCATCCCTCAGGGACAAAATCGCTTCCTCCAGATCACTATGCTCTCCGAGGTGCTCAAAACGAATTCCAAAGGAGTTGCCAAGATTGTTAAGATAGCGAGATTTATGAGGATGATCATGAGGAGCAAGGTCAACACCATCCCTCTCAGCCGAGATTGCTTCCGAGCTGTCAAGGTTGCTGAGATAGCCAGGTTTGTGAGGATGATCACGAGGAGCGAGGTCAACAGCATCTCTCTGGATAGAAATCGCTTCCTCAAGATCGTTCAGCTCCCCCAGGCGGTCGAAACGAGCGGCGAAGGAGTTTCCAAGGCTGTTCAGATAATTGGATTTTTGAGGATGATCACGAAGAGTGAGGTCAACAGCATCGTTTTGAGTCGAAATTGCCTCCTCGAGATCACCCAGCTCCCCAAGGAGCTCAAAACGAGAGTGCGAGGGGTTGCCAAGGTCGTTAAGATGGTTGGATCTGAGAGAGTCATCACGAGGGGTGAGGTCAACAGCATTCCTGAGGATCGAAATTGCCTCCTGTAGATC
>JBBPUK010000393.1:0-19526 GCA_038094635.1 Tylopilus cervinicoccineus
TGACAGGATTATAGAGGGAACAGTTAAGTTTGGGGGAGGATCAGTGATGCTATGGGGCTGTATGACTTGGGAAGGAGTTGGGATGGCTTGCAAGATTGATGGTAAGATGGATGCTGATCTCTATGTGTAGATTTTGGATGATGAACTGCAACAAACTCTAGTGGATTATAGATTTTCTCCAGAAGACATTATCTTTCAGTAAGATAATGATTCAAAGCATACCAGTAGGAAGGCTAGGGAGTGGTTTGATAACCATGGATTTGAGGTTATGGTATGGCCTGCTTAGTCCCCAGATCTTAATCCCATAGAACATCTATGGTTTATCCTCAAAAGAAGACTAGCAGAGTATCCTGAGCCATTCAAGGGAGTATTAGAACTTTGGGAGAGGATTCAAGCAGAATGATACAAGATTGGGGTGGAGGAGTGTCAGAAATTGATTGAGAGCATACCTAGGAGAGTTCAGGAGGTCATCAAGGCCAAAGGAGGATACACTTCATACTAATTTGTGATACCCCTATACTAGCAACAAAACTGATGCAATGAGTACCTTATACCATTTTTGATATATTTCCTCATATGGTAAGAATTACATAGTAAACCCATATACCATTTGAAAGCCCTTGATCAGAGCTTTCCAATGATACCCAGGTTAGAGAGCCTATCATCAACAGGGCTCTCAATATTCATACTTCAATCAAAATGTTGCAAATATTGCATTGGTTTTGTTGCTTACTGTAGCTCATCCTTCTATCACCCCACCATATCAAGGACTTACTCCACCTGGTTGACCCTCCATTCTTCCCAGAGTACCCTTATCAGATGATGAAGATATGTCTACTGAACTTAAGGGCAGATTGTCTGAAGATTTTTCTGGCAAAGCCAAGAATGCCAATAGATGGCTCTTAGCAATTAAAATGTACTTGAAAATCAATGTGCAGATATATACATTAGAAGTAGCAAAGATTATGCTGCTATTGAATAAGATGAGCAAAGGGCAAGGTGCCCACTTTGTGAAAGCATGGTATAGGATCATGAATGAGATATCTACTATGTCTAAAATCTTCAAAAAAATATTAAAGGATTTCATCAAGAATTTTCTTCCTATAGATTTGAAACAAAAGGTCTGCTATGTAGTGGACAAATTTTGGTAGAATATATGCAATGAATAGAGATTCTCCAAGTATGTGGCTGACTTCCAGCTTGAAGCTACCAAAACCACTCTTAGGGATGGCTCCCTGATACTTGTTGATGAGTTCACATGGGGACTAGACTGGGACCTTACTTAAATGATCCTTTCTATAGAGAAAGTTCCTGAGTCACTTAGTGGATGGGTATAAGTGGCCAGTAAATTCAATGCTCAGAAAGAGAGGCTCTATTCCATTTGACACCTTTAGAAGGGAGGAGTAGAGGCCTTCTCCTTCATCTGAAATGATCCCAACACTATGGATGTGAATGCAGTCCAACTCACTTCTATATAGAGGGTGGATCATATTTGCAAAGGGCTATGTTTTATCTGCCATAAGAAAGGCTATTCTACTAGAAACTATTAGCACTCAAGAATCAAATCTACCTATACTCTATAGCCCTCAACTTCCATGCCATCAGTTGCTCCCACCTTATGTAACCTCTTTTGATCTGCAGCAATCAAAGCCATAGAAATCACTATCAAAATTCCATCCCAGTTGTCACTCATCAAATATCTCAATACTCTCAACATCAAGGATATTTCTTAGAAAGAAGTGCTTAGAGTTCTCAAAACTATATTTAATGAAGAAGAACTCAAGAATAATGAAGAAACTGCAAAAGTCAAGGCAATGAATCTAGAGGATTTTTTAAACAGAAAGGATGTCTTAATATCTTTCCTTCTATGTCAAATAGTCCTACCTCCTGAATTTCAGGAATTCTTTAGTATATTTCAGAAACCTCCAAAAGGAGAACTTCCCTTAGAATAACCTTTTAACCATGTGGTTGATCTAAAAGAGGGGTTTATCCCCAAGATGGCAAAGATATACCCTTTAAATTCCAAGAAGATAGAAGCTTGTAAAGAGTTCATTGATGAATATCTAGCTTCTGGAAAGATAGTACCATCCAAGTCCCCTCAAGCTGCTCCCTTCTTCTTTGTTTCAAAGAAAGATGGGTCACTATATCCATGTCAAGATTACTGATATCTAAATGAAGCCACCATAGGCAACACCTATTCCCTTCCTCTCATCTCAGATCTACTGAACCAACTCAAAGGGCCTAAATATTTCACTAAGTTTGATGTTCAATGAAGATATAACAATATAGAGATCAAGCCTGAAGACCAATGAAAAGCTACCTTTATCACTTTCTTTGGTCTTTTCTAATCCACTGTAATGTTTTTTGGACTAAGAAACTTATTATGGCCATGTCTACACACCTCATTTTCATTTAGATTCACAGTCCACATGTCTAGTTCTTGTGAAGAGACTGAGAGAGCTACAGTGACTCCAAAAAGTATTACAATAACTAAAGATTATGCAGTGTGCATAGCACACTGCAAGCACCTGTGGGAATTCCATCTATATTTGGTGAAATAAAATATAGTATACACTCTTAGCTTCAATTTGGTTCTTGGGTCATGTGATTTGGCCCATTTGCTGTGGAGATATGCTCATTATAAGTCAGCTATGTCATTATAACAGTTTTTGTATTTTTTACTTGAATAAAGGAATCTTGATCAAATCAATAGATATTTGGCCTTATTTTGACATAAAAACAAAGATATACATACAAATGGTATGTCAGAGTTTGAAAACATTCCCACACCTCTTTGTTCTTGACCATCACCATTATGTGATCTCTTTCTACTATTTGAAAGAACATTATCCTCTCCCAGCTTGATGCTGGCCATTCCATTCACTCCATTATATCTAGCACCAGTGTCAGCACTGCTGCAATCTCTAGGCTTCACTCCAAAGAGCATTCTGATCTTCAGAAGTCTCTTGGAGGTCATCCAGTCAAGCTTTCCTCTATGAATATTTGACATGCTATTCATCTTATTACCTCTCAGAAGGCTGAAAATGCTGTTCAAGTGACCAAAACACTCTCTAAAATCATCAAACAGCCTCTTCATCCAAATACAGTTTGCCTTCACTTGAAGAAGGCTGGAATAAAGGCTATAGTCAAGTCCAAATGCCCTCTTTTATCTGCCAGACATTACAAAGCTCATATGGATTTTGCTATTGCTCATAAGGATTGAACTCTGGAGAACTGGAAAAGAGTAATATGGTCTGATGAGATCAAAATCAATCATCTAGGGTCAGATGAGTGCAAGTGGGCTTGGGAAAAGCCAGGTGAGGGGCTTAGTAATAGGCTGGTACAAGGAATAGTCAAACATAAAGGAGGTTCTGCAATGGTATGGGGATGTATAACTTGGGATGGAATTGGCTATGCTGCTAAGATTGATGGTAGAATGGATGGAGACCTTTATCTTTAGATTCTCTGCTGAATACTCTACAGTATTATGATCTTGATCCAGCCGACATCATCTTTCAGCAAGACTGTTAAGACCAGATCAACTCTGAGGATTGACTCCAAGACTTCATATGGAGTTGGACAAGGCTAGTAGGACTTTGGCTTCAGCAACTTGAAGTGGAGTGCTATGCCCTTATTGGAGTCTGTCCTGAATTTATAGAGCAAAGTTAAGACTTAATGTTGACTAGCAATAAAGTCAAGTAAAGAGATCAGAGGAGAGTCTAGGACTCAAGTGGAGGATGAAAGAGGAGCTGAATCTGTTTGATATGTGAACTGAGGTGCACAACAATTAAAGTATGCTTTATATACTACAGAGCAGAGGTGGATTGATAAGGAGTTACTATGGATGAGTAAGTTCTGAGTAAGATAGAGAAGGAGAAAAGTGGAAGCTGTAGCTATACTGATGAGTAAGATGGAGAGAAAGGAAGATGGAAAGCTGGAGCTATGCTGGTACTAGCTTGGAAGTAGTACTAAGCTGAGAACATAATCTAAAGAGAACAAGAGAAGATATAAAGAGAATAGAAAAGGTATCATATATAGGAGTTGTAGAGGAGTGAAGTTGGACTTGAATTTGTGGAATATGACAGTATCCCCCTCTTAAGCCTGAATTCCTGAAGGCATAAAAACAATGCAGTGTGAATTGGAGTTCAGTTTAGAGTGCCAAATGTGGCACAACTTTAAAATCATGTATGATATGTATTTTGCCCTTGCTTTTTAATATCATGTCCATAAATTTCAGCAACATCAAAAACTAGGATGATGCATGGCTCATGAAGCAAGATGACAACCCTGATGATCTATTTGAGGCAAAGGCAGTCAAATGGAGGTGATGTATGAAGGCATACAAGAGGGCAGAGAAAGAGTGACAGAGGCTTGAGGAGGAGCACTGCAAGGTGGAGGTAGCAGCAGCAGAGGCAGTGGAGGCATCACATTGGGCAGCAGAAGAGGAGGCCACAAAACAAAAGGTGTATGGTGAAGGCATTGGGGCAGAAATGGGGCTAACATGTGCTTAAGCTAAGGAGGTTTGTATACAGCAGGTATTATTTGTGGCAAAGGGGAAGGGTGCTATATGCTTGTGATGTATGCAATATGGTATGGAGTGCATGCCCAGTATGGGTAGTCCATATTGTGCCTGATCTGTTAGAAGGTCAGATAGACTTGCAAAGTGCTGGGAGTGAGAGGTGGGCCAAAATGAAGGAAGTGGAAGGCAGAGATGGTATCCAAGCCAGAGTGGCTAAAGAAGAAGGCCCACTCTATAGAGTCTGATAAGGGGGCAAAGGGAGATAAAGTTGGCATGGAGGTAGTAGAGGCCTTGTGGGACTTGGTGGCAGCCATTAGATTGCAAAATAAGTATATTGCATACCTTATGACTGCCATCCAACAACTGGTGAATCTCAAGATCATAGAGATGTTGGAGAGGGACAAGGTCTATATAGAGGATATGGCAGAGGCAAGAGAGGAGCTCTCTAAGCTCAAGAGAGAGGCCTTGGAGAGGGATATGGAGATGGTAGATGAGGAAGAGATGGATAGCATGGGGGAGGACATGGAGGAGGATGTAGAAGGAGAAGTAGTGTAGTCCACACATGCTCCCTTCTTGTCATAACTAATTTGTATAAATGTTGTCCAAGTCAGCATACATGATGAGAACTGGGTTTGGACAGATAGTAGAGGTGGAAGTCAGAGATTAACTTTATTGCATGACTAAGTTTGGTGGCTAGTAGCCATGAGGTTTCTTTGTTGGTCCCTTCATGCTCTAACCAGTAGATCAAGTACAGGAGCTGACAACCTTGTCACCTCTAATTGATCTTCAAGTCAAGGATTTCAGCTATCTCATACTTGGGTTCACCATCAACTTTGATTAGAGATAGAGGAGGTTGCATATGATTTGGAATGATGTTTGGGACAGAGGGTTCTAACTGTGAAATATGAAAGACTGGATAAATGAACTTCATGTTATTGAGGAGATAGAGCATGAAGGAGTGAGTGCTAACTTGAGCAATGATTTCATAGGATCTAAGATTCTTCTTAGAGAGCTTTTTTGAAGATCTGGTGGAATAGAGGTACTTTGCCTTGATGAATACTTGGTCACTAGTCTTGAAGTCCAGTGTTGGAATTTGCTTGACATTTGTAGGCCCTTGATAACACTCTTGGGCATGGGCCATCTCTTCATAGAGGAATTGGTGGAGGAACTCTAAAGTATTCATGAGCATGAGTGAAGATGAGATCCCTTTTGAAGTGCATGAAGATACTAGAGTAATAGTGTTACATGTCAGAGTGTCCTCTTTGTGTACCCCCACTTTTTTTCTTCCTTCTCTATCTATGCATTTCATGACTCACCATATGTCCTGTATTTACTTCAATATATATTAAGAAGAACCTCCATTGTCTGATCATATGTTGATGATTTCCTCCTATACTCTAACACCAGTGGTCTTTCTTCAGTGGAAATATTCTTAAGCCACTAGTGATGCCACTTTCTTTTCTAGTATTTACCTTTCCTGGATATATGATCTGTGCCTCACTGGTTTACCCTACAAATAGAGTCCTTGCATGTACTAGTACCTTAGCTTATTTTATGCAATCTACATGCTAGAACTCCTCAGAATGGCAGATCATCTTATTGCCTGTCTAAATATTCTTTATCTTTGAAACACTGACTATCTCTTTAAGAGTTCTTCCCTCTCAGTACAAGGGACTGTTCTAGTGATCATAGTTTGCTATTGCTGATCATTCATAGAATGGGCTGCATCATCTACACTGCCACTAAGTTGTCCACATACAGGAGTGCTGAGACTAGCATCTATGCAACTAAGAAGAGTTGCCATCTGGAAGCTGCATTGACTACATTGCTATCCATGGGTTTAGGTCTACACAGAGGTGCCACCTATCATGAGAGATAGTTGCCATTCTGTCTAGTTGCTCTAGTACATTTGTGTTAGATACCATTACACCATAATAAAAGAACAAGCTTGTCAAGTTGTCCCCTGCTCTTTAGCAGAAGGGACCTCCACTATCATCAACTCTGTCATACTGCTCCTCATAGAACCCCTCTGATTTGGAATTCAATACTCTGCCAAGACCTGTCTATCACCCCTTACCTGCCTCCCAGACTCCACAGCACACATGAACCTCTATTGAACAACCCTTTTTAGCAAGAAGTTTCCTACTACAGGCACCAACTTCAATCCCAGCTGCTGCCCCTCCAATGGTCCCAGCAGTAGTTGTACACCCTAGAATCACCCCCCCACCTTGAGGACTTACTCCATTAGATTATCCTTCTATCCTCCTTAGATCACCAAGCTCTGACAATGACACCATGCCTACAGAGTTAAAAGGTGAATTGCCCAATGACTTTATAGGAGAAGCAGATGATGCCAATTGCTGGCTTTTAGCTATCAAAGCCTATCTAGAGATCAATGCATTAGTCTATATAATGAAAGCATCAAAGATTATATTGCTACTAAATAAAATGAGCAAGGGGCATGATGCCCACTTCACTGAAGCATGGTATAGAATCATGGCTGAAAATCTAACTTCACCCAAGATGTTTAAGGAAGGCTCAGATGACTTCATCAAGACCTTCCTCCCTATTGATTTGAAACAGAAAGCTTGCTATGCAGTAGCCAAGCTATGATAGAACATGAGAGATGAACAAGGATTTTTGAAGTATGTAGCCAACTTCCAGTTAGAAGTGGCCAAGACTATACTAGGAAATGGATCCCTAGTGCTTATAGATGAATTTGCTCAAGGATTAGACAAGGACCTGACACAGATGATACTCTTTATGGAGAAAGTTCCAGAAACACTTAGTGCATGGGTACAGGCTGCTAGCAAGTTCCATGCTCAGAAAGAATGACTCTGCTCTATCTGTCACCTTCAGAAAGGAGGATTTGGAGCTTTCTCCTTTATCTGCAGAGATCCAAATGTCATAGATGTGGATGTAGTAAATCTGATGTCAGTATAATGCACAGACCATATTAGGAAGAGACTATACTTTGTTTGCCACAAGAAGGGATGCTCTGCTTGTAACCACCAGTGTCTAGCGACCAACACTGCCTATAAGCCCCAACCCATCACCACTTCTGCCCCTGCTATGCCCTCTACATCTAGAAACCCATTCCACCCTGCTGCAATCAGAATGATAGATATCACTGAAGAAACCTCATCCCAGTCTGTACTTATCAAGTATCTCAATGTCCTCAGCACCACCAAGGACATCTCCTAGGAAGAAGTCCTATGAGTTCTCAAGACTATATATAATGAAGAAGGAGCCCAGATTGAAGGAGAAACTATGAAGGTAAAAGCAATTAATCTCTAGAATTTTTAAAATAGAAGAATGCTTTGACATCTACCCTTCCCTATACTGTTGCAACTGTAATTATATCTGATACAAAGGCTCAATCTATATGAATCCCTTTAACCATTCAGTCAGACAAAATCATCAAAACTTAAGCCCTAGTGGATTGTGGCATCATAGGAAACTTCATCCATCTCAGACTCATAATAAGAAATAAACTACCCACCAGATGACTAAAGCACAAAATGGTAGCATAAAATGTAGATAGAAGCATTAACAACTTGGAATTAATACAACTGGTAACCAGACTCCCCATTCAGATTGGAGATTAGAAAACCTCTGAAGACTTCTTAGTGATTGGATATGGAAGAGAGAATGTTATTCTAGAACTTACCCTTCATCTCTGACCTATTGAACCATCTCAAAGGGTTCCAATACTTCACTAAATTTAATGTCAGGTAGAGATACAACAATATCTAAATCAAACTAGAAGATCAATAGAAGGCCACATTTATCACTCCATTTGGCCTCTTTCAGCCCACTGTAATGTTCTTTGGGCTGAGAAACTCTCCTGCAATGTTCTAGGCCTTCATGAACCATACTTTCTAAGATTGTATAATAGAAGGATGGGTCATTATCTATATGGATGACATCCTAATCCACTCCACAGACCTAGATCTCCATCATGCATATACCAAGCTAGTATTGCAATGACTGGCTGAACAGAAACTATATCTCAAACTCACTAAGTGCTTCTTTGACACATCTAAAGTAGAATATCTAGGGATGATTGTTATATATCAGAATGTCCTCTTTGTATGCCTCCATTCTTTTTCCTCCTTTTCAACCTATGCCTTCTATGACTTGCTATATGTCTTGTATTCTCTTCAGCATATGTTAAGGGAGATCTCAGTTGTCTGCTCATATATTGATGACTTCCTCCTATACTCTAACATTGGTGGCTTTCCCGTCTTCTAGCCATTAGTGACAGCTTTTTCCTTTTATTAGTATTACCATTTGCAAACACTTGGTTTGTGCCCTGCTAGTTTGCCCTACAAATAGAACCTTCACATGTATTTGTAAACTAGCTTGTTCTATACAATCAATATACTAGAACTCCTCTTCAGAATGGCCAATCACCTTATTGCTTGCCTGAGTATCCTCTATCTTTGACTATTGACATTCTCACTAGAAGTTCTTTCCTCTCAGTGAAAGGAACTGTTTTAGCAATCTTTGTTTGCCATTGTTGATTGCTTAACAGAGAGGGCTATGTTATCTATACTACCACTAGATTGTCCACACAAAAAAGTGCCAAGGCTAGCATTTACACAACTAGGAAGAGTTGCCATCCAGAAACCATGCTGACTGCATTGCTATCTGTGGATCCAGGTCTACATAGAGGTGCCACCTATTATTAGAGACAGTTGCTGTTTTATCTAGTTATTTTAGTGCATTTGCATTAGATGCTATTGCACTATAACAATGGTTGTCAGTCATGATAAGATCATTATGGACCAAGCCAAACTAGCCACAATAAAGGAGTGGAAGACTCCCATCAATGTTAAGGGAGTTCAAAGTTTTATTGGCTTTTGCAACTTTTATAGAAAGTTCATCCCTAGTTTTTCTAAAGTAGTATGCCCTCTCCTAAATCTCATAAAGAAGAATATCCCTTGGAATTGGTTGATGGACTGCAAGTTCATCTTCTGATGCTTGTAGCAGACCTTTATCTTTGCTCTAGTCCTTAGTATGCCAGATATTTCTCAACCCTTCTTTCTAACAACTGATATCTCTTTTGTGGCCACTGGTATGATTCTCATGCAAAAGGATGCTAATGGCAATTTATACCCTTGTGCTTATCTCTCTAAAATGCTTGAAGATGCAGAACAAAACTATGATATCTACAACTAAGAACTTCTAGTGATAATCTATGTATTGGAGAAATGGTGCTAGTATCTAATGGGAACTTATTACAGTGCAATGGCACCTAACTAAAACAACTAGACAGAATGGCAGCTGCCTCTGATGATAGGTGGCTCTTCTGAGTAGACCTGGACCCATAGATAGCAACATAGTCAATATGGCTTCCAGATGGAGACTCCTGCTAATCTCATAGATGCTAGCCTTGGCACTCCTGTGTGTGGACAATCTGGCAGTAGCATATATGACACACAGCCCTTCCTATAGATAGTTAGTGACAGTGAAGTTCAATTGCAAGAATAGTCCCTTTTACTGAGAGGGAAGAACTCCTAAGAAGAATGTCATGGTTTTAAAGACAAGAGTTACTCAGACAGCAGATAGGACAATGGGCTGTTCTGAGGAAGAGTTCTAGCACATGGATTGTATAGAACAAGCTGGAGTACTACTACAGCTAGAGAGTCCTATTTATAGGATGGACTCCCTGTATATGGACCAAGTATCAAGAAAGGAAGTCACTAAGTAAAGGTAAAATGTTACCAGTGGCCTGAAAACATATCAAAAAGAGGAAAGGCTACTGGTGATAAAGTACAAGAATAGACTTTGTCACATGCTGAGACAATAGAAGACCATTTCTAGCAAGTATAGGGGTTTTACTAGAAAGGGAGGAAAGAGTTATAAGTCCTCTGACCATATTGGAAGGCAAGTAATAAAAAATAGAACTGGAGGATATCCAGGTCATAGAAGGCATTGTGTTTATAGAGGAGGAAGGGACAGTGCAGTCCATTGATGAAAGATACAATGCTAAGAAGGAACCAAGATGTAAGTAATAATGATGTGACATGGAAATGAAAAGAGTATATGGGCAGGTTCACCAATTGACACATAACAGAACTGGGCACCCTGTCACCATTATTACCAACTATCAGAACCTCACTTATTTCAAACAACCTAGAAAACTGTCCCATTGCCATATTAGATAGCAAGTCTTTCTGCAGGATTTTGACCTGCTATTCTAGTATTCCCCTACCTTCTGGTTCAATTCTGCAAATACACTCTCAAGAATGCACTCCACTGATTTCACCAAAGATAACTCAGAATTACAACTGCTCCTAGGAGATTTATTCCTCAATATCATTGATATCTTTCTCATGAAAAAAATCACTGCTTCCTTTGCCACTGATTCAATAGTCTAGCAGCCCTCCATCACCAAGAAGGAGATCCCACTTATTTCCATCATTCCACTCTAACTGATTGAACCTTTGAGAAAGGAAAGCTTTACTTCAAAGGCCAACTTTATGTCCCCCCCACAGAACTACAAACTCTTGTGATGACCCTCCATGAGTTGTTTGCTAGAGGCCATGGTGTCATAAATCACACTCAGAACCTCATCCAGAGAGACTTTTGGTGGCTGGGTTTACTTTCCTTCATCTGCTGTTTTATCTCTGGCTATGCTGTTTGCCAGGCCAACAAGATCAACACTCACCTGACAGTACCTCTGTTGCATTCTATTCCCTCCTCCTTCCTTCACCCTTTTTCCACCCTATTTGTAGACCTGATCAGTGGTTTGCCATCCACAAAGGGCTTTGACTTTGTTATGGTCATAGTCAACTATGGTCTTATGAAGGGAGTAATCTATACTCTCTGTTACTCTGATGTTTCCACCAAAGAAGTGGCATAGCTCTTTTTTGAACATGTCTTCCCCAGAGTTGGCCTTCATAACAAACTTATCTTCAACCAAGACCCACAGTTCACCTCCACTTTCACTAAAGAACTAGGCTGGCTACTACAATATGATGTCACCCTCTCCACCATCTATCATCTTCAAACTGATGGAAAAATCAAACAAGTAAATCAAGAATTAGAAACCTACCTGCACCTCTTCTATGACAGCCTCCCACAATGCTGGATTGATCTTCTCAAGATGGTGGAGTTTTATTATAACTCTTTGATACATTCCTCTACAAATAAGACTCCATTCTTTCTCCTTTTTGAATATAAACCACAAACATACCCCCCTCTAGGAACCACCTTTCTCTCTGCTCTACAGACATAATTAGATAATATTGATTTCATATGAAGGGAAGCCCTGGCTTCTCATAAGAAGATGCAACACCTCATAAAGGAATGAATCACCATCCATTTTCAACCATGGAAAGTTGAAGATAAAGTATGACTGGAAGCCCACAACCTTTCTTACCCAAATCTTCCTAGAAAACTCACCCCCAAATGGAAAGGCTCCTTTGAGATCATTGAGGTACTCTCCCTCCTGATCTACCACCTCAAACTTTCCTCTATCTGGAAAATTCATGACATTTTCCATGCCTCTCTTCTAACAACATACCAAGAGATGGCTGAGCATGGCCCTAACTACCTCCATCTTCCACCTGATCTGATTGATGGAGAAAAAGAATACAAAATTGATTAGATCTTATGCCATAGAGAACCATTATTATGAAGGCAGTATCTCATGATCTGGAAAGGCTATCCTGAATCTAAATGTATCTGGGAATCAGAATCAAACCTAGATAACATCTCCGACCTCCTTCAAACCTATAAATAGGCCAACTACCTCTAGTCTCTATGCCTACCCCCCCCAAGTATACCCTCTCAGATCTAATTTTCCTATGTATAGTTTTTCTCCTTCTCATTCATCTTCTCCATTTTCATCTTCTAGTTATCATAGTTCCTCTTCTATCCCACTACTTTTAAAACTCCTTCCTCTGATATATATAATCATGACTCACTCAAGAACTGCTTGCATCTCCACTGGTAGAAATCCCCCTTGTGTTCATTTAGGGCAACTATTCCACTCATCTATCCCCCTATATTAATTAACTAATGCTGATATAAACCATCCCTTCTTTGCCTCTCAATAACATACTCCCTCCTCCATCAAGAACCTCTTACAGATGGAGAGAGCCCTACAGGACTTGCAATTAGTGCTCTCCTTTGAAGCATTGATTAATGATGAATTTCCATTAGCCCTTCTTCATTCTACCTTCCTCCAGACCTCCAGATTAGCACTTATAGCTGCTCATCCACCACTAACACATTGAAAGGTACTCATCTGATTATAGAAATAGTGTATAACATTGAATAAAGAGTACACAACCCCCTTCTTCTCACTATGGATCAACTTGGACTAGTGGCTTTGGTGGCCATGGTTGAGGAAGACACCTAATATCAGGCCCAACTACCCACACTATCTCCACCAATGACCCAATCTGCCTCATCCTCTCCACTAGATGAAGGCAAACTTGCCCTTCTTGAGTTATGGGATCAAATCTCTCTGTGATGAAATGAGGGAGTATATTCCCTCACCATCACTGACTGACAGTTTACAGATGCTTGCCAATAGTGCCATTGTCTAGGAAATGACATTCTAGACTGCAGTTTTTATTTCTGCCCCCATTATATACTCCCCCACCTAGGGCATGCTGTGGCAGCCTGTCCTTACTCCAACTGCCTCTACTCATCTCTCCCCTTTCCAGGCTCCCCTCATACTGGCCCCTCCCAATCTCTATCAGTCCTAGCACTGTGGTCTCTAGCAGAACAAATTACCAATCATCTCTTTTATTAAAATGCCTAGAAGACCATTGCCCTTGAGAAGAGTACATAGTACTCTCTGACTATGACAGCAAGGGACATTTTTACAGATAATTATGATGATTCAATGGACAAGGTTGGGATTACAAATATTATAGGATTCTCTACCCTGGAGACTTGAGCCTATTGAAGTTGAAGCTAGGGAGCTTCAAGGGTATATAGAAGTAATATTATATGTTAGAGTGTCCTCTTTGTGTGCCCCCACTCTTTTTCTTCCTTTTCTACCTATGCATTTCATAACTTCCATATGTCCTATATTTGCTTCAATATATATTAAAGAGAACCTCCATTATCTGATCATATGTTGATGATTTCCTCCTGTACTCTAACATCAGTGGCCTTCCTTCAGTGGAAATATCCTTAAGCCACTGGTGATGTCACTTCCTTTCCTAGTATTTACCTTTTCTAGATATGTGGTCCATACCTTGCCAGTTTACCCTATAAATAGGGTCCTCACATGTACTAGTACCTTAGCTTGTTCTATACAGTCTATATACTAGAACTCCTCCTCAGAATGGCAGATTGCCTTATCACCTGTCTGAGTATTCTTTATCTTTGAACCACTGACTATCTCTTTAAGAGTTCTTCCCTCTCAGTAAAAGGGACTATTCTAGTAATCATAGTTCACTATTGCTGATTGTTCATAGGAAGGACCACATCATCTATACCATCACTAAGTTGTCCACACATAGGAGTGCCAAGACTAGCATCTACACAACTAAGAGTTGCCATCTGGAAGCTACATTGACTATGTCACTATCTATGGGTTTAGATCTGCATAGAGGTGCCACCTATTATTAGAGATAGTTGCTGTTTTGTCTAGTTGCTCTAGTATGTTTGTGTTAGATGCCATCACACTATAACAGATAGTCTTTATTGGTGAAGAATGGAAAGACCCTAGTGGTAGCATTTAGAGCATTGTTATAGGTGAACTCCACTAGAGATAGGAGTTTAGACCAATTGTCTTGTTGATAGTTACAATAAATGCAGAGATACTACTCTAGTGTCTGGTTCATTTGCTCTGTTTGGCTGTCTTCTTCCAGATGATATCTGAAGGTAAAGTGAAGATGGATATCAAGGACTTTTTCTAGGGATTGAAAGAAGTGGGAGATGAACTCCACATCTCTGTTAGAGGTGATATGAGAGGGTTACTTGAAGAAAATGTGGATGAGAAACAACTTAGTCAACTCCAGAGTGGTTACCTTGTCATTGGTAGAGATGAATATGCATTGTTTTGACAGACAGTCAATGATGACTAGAATAGCAGTGTGTCCAGAGGATGGAGGAAGTTATTTGATGAAATCCATGGAAATTGAGTTCCATGGTCTTTTAGAGATTGGAAGCTGCTTGAGAAGACCATATGGCTTGTGTCTAGGAATCTTAGCATACAAATAGGCAGTATAGAAGGAGATGTATTTCTTTACAAAGATATGAACTCTGGGCCAGATGTATTCATGGCAGACTAGTTTCAGGGTCCAATTCTGTCTGAAGTGTCCTACAAGTAGGTGATTGTGCTTATAGTAGAGGACATGGAGTTAAAGGTCATTGATATCAGGGATATAGATGCAATTGTCCAGACAGAGGAAATCATTAGGGTTAACCTTCCAATGAGAGTTGGAGGAGTTGGAGGAGGACAGATGAATGAAGGCCAATGGGTTGAAGACAAGCATAGAGAGAATGTCTTTATGGAGAGCTTCAATGTTGAATCTAGTGCTTATGTGAAGCACTGGATCTATGAGATAAGTAGTATGTAAGAACAATGCAAGCTATTTCTGAATAAAGACTGGGTGGAAATTGTGGGGGTTGACACAAGCATAGTCTCTATCCCCCTTTTTAGAATAGATATTCCATTGTTGAGTGAGGGCATCAGACTTACTGCCTAAGCATCTAGGGCAGAAATAGAGGACTAGATGGAACTGGCAGAGAAACTTGGACTAGCAAGCCTGCCACTGAGAAAGAAGGTGAGAGGAAGTAAAATACTCCAAATTCTTATGATCCATAATGACATTGATCAGAGTTGTAGAGCCTTTAAGATAGTGTTGCCAATATTGGAATACTTCATGGATGGTAAGGAGCTCCTTGTCATGGGTGTCATGGTTTAGCTCATGGGAAGCCAACATTCTTGAATAGAAGGTAATAGAGCAGATCTCATTGTCTAGACAATGGATTGAGAGAATATTAGTAATGGCATAGTCAGAAGCATCAGTTTCTACTATGAGCAGAGCATGGGGGATCCAGTGAGTGAGGATGGGAGTAGAGGTGAAGGCATCCTTCAGGTGCTGGAATGTGAAGCAACAGTTGTTGGAGAAGTTCCACAGAGTTCCCTTGTGAGTAAGACAAGTTAAAGGAATAACTATATTAGAGTAATTGTGAATGAAGCACTGGTAGAAGTTTGCAAAACTGAGGAAGGACTGAATATCCTTGATTTTACAAGGCTCAGGCCAGTCTTGGATTGCACTGACCTTGTCCTTGGATATGGTAAGGCCTGTGGAGGAGAGGCAGTACCTAAGGTATTCAGTGGAGTTAGTATGGAATTTGCACTTCTTAGACTTGGCATAAAGCCTATGCTTGTGAAGTCTATAGAGGACTTCTTAGACATGTTTATGGTGTGTGGCTTTGTTTGTGGAGTAAACAAGAATGTTGTACAAATAGACTATTATATAAACATCTAATAAATCAGTAAAGATGATATTGATGAACTGCTAGAATGTCATAGGAGTGTTGATTAGACTAAATGGTATGATGAGCCACTTATAGAAGCCATAGTGCATGTGAAATGAAGTTTTTCATTCATCTCCCTCCATGATATGGATCAGATGGTACACATATTGGAGGTTGATTTTTATATAGATCTTGGCATGGCTTGAGATGTCCAGAAGATCAAAGATGTAAGAGAGTGGATAGCAGTCCTTCTTCATGATCTTATTGAGTCCTCAGAAGTCAATACAAAGGTGCAATGTGCCATCCTTTTTGTGAACAAAAAGCACTGGAGTGGCATGGATAGAGAAGAAAGGAAGGATGAATCTTAAGGCTAGGCACTCATCAAGGAATATGTGGAGGGCCTCAAGCTTAGAGGTGGAGAGGGAGTAGATGGTGCCCAGAGGAGGAGAGGTTTCTTCTTCCAGGTTGATCTTTAAGTTGTGCTCACAGTATGGGGGAAGCACAGAGGCTTTGCTTTTGCTGAACATGTCCACAAAGTTATGGTACTCCAGAGAAATACCAGAGAGATCATTCTTTTTAGAGAAAGTAGAAGTGGTGAAAGTAGAGTGGAGGTCACTCTTCTTAGAGCAGATCTGAAGGCTAATGTTACAATCTCACTAAGATAACCCAAGTCATGGATGAGGGAAGACATGTATAGGATCTGTGGTTGTTGAGTGAGGATGTCTTACAGAACTCAAACATACCAATGCCTGTGAGAGCACACCCAATTGTGGGGGTAAGTTACAAAAGAATAGACTAAGGTGCCCTTAGCCATTCTGACCTTTATATATCATAGCATATATACTACACATGACCTAGGCAACTACTATAGTTGCTAGGAATTCTAGACCCTTGTTGTCATATATAGTCCCCTTTTTATTATTGGGCTGGCCCTGCTATGGTCCATCCACCATCTTACACCCTGGCCTCATAGATCAGACATGTGCACTGCACCTATGATCCTTATTTTCATACTGTTCATGGTCTAGATCCCATCTTATGGTGAGCTCTACTGAGATCCATTGTGATTAATTCATGATCCATTACTATTACATGCTTTCACCCATAATAGCTAAACTCAGTGGAGCTCTCAAGATGACTAGCAAGGGCAAAGGTAGGAGTACTGATGAATATGATGGGCAGAGCCTTCCTATTAGAGAAACATGATCTATTAGAGGGTGGAGATTCAGCCATAGGAAGTAAATTCTATGGCTTTGGAGGTGAGCTCAGTGGTGCTGGCATATATTGTTCAGGTGAGTGGAATGTGACACTGCT
The DNA here is from genome assembly GCA_038094635.1 of Tylopilus cervinicoccineus. Taxonomy (NCBI): domain Eukaryota; kingdom Fungi; phylum Basidiomycota; class Agaricomycetes; order Boletales; family Boletaceae; genus Tylopilus; species Tylopilus cervinicoccineus. The sequence continues at coordinate 17,294 of JBBPUK010000393.1, forward strand.
CAAGACCCAGTCAATTGATGGATTGTAGCAGGTGAGCCAGTTATGTCCTAGAATAAGGGAACATAAGCTATTCAGTGGAGTAACATAGAATGTTGTCAGAGTGATATCACTAGTTGTGAAATGGATGGAGAGGTCAATGGCTTGAGTGATGGTAGAGTTGGATGTTCCATCAAAGAGTCAGAGAAGTAGCAGGGGAATGGAGTATATTTGAAGATTGTATTTATTAACAAATGTTAAATCTATATGGCAGTTGAAGGATCCAGAGTCTATCAATATGAAAAACATAGGCATATCATAGAAGGCTAAAGAAACAGAGGGCATAAGGGATTTGGAATCTAAGAGAGCAGATATGTTAAGTCAGATCTTCTTAAGTGCATAGGAAGAGTCAACACAACCTCCAGTCTGCAGAGTCTAAAAGATCACTATTTATCTTTTTGCCTTCTCTTTGGAGACCTCCAGTTTGGCTTCTGGAGTAGCAGTCTTGGCTGAACAAGCTTTGGATGTCTGAGAGGTTAACTTAGAACAGTTCTTGGCCATATGGCTGGCTTGACTATAGAACATACACAACTTGTTGTTGAAGTGGTGCTTTTATTCTGTGATGGTGATTCTGCTGTTCTTTCTCAGTTTTGAGATGAGGTTGGACTTGGGTGCAGAGGTGGCAGCCTTAGCCTTAAACTCAGAGTCTTTGGCATTACTACCAGAGGTGGAGGTGGAGGTGGATGCTATCTTGTCAAAGCTACCTTTTGCTGAGGATGATATATTAGCAGAGAATTTTGCCTGCCTGTTGATTTCTGACTTGTGCTCCCAATAGCATGCATTGATGGATTGGGTGAGGTGACAGAGCTTAGAGAGGGTTGAAGGCTTCCCAACATGGAAGACCTCATTCTTGATTCAGTCAGGGAGACCATTATAGAAATGATGCTGGAGGGCACCTTCTCTATAACCTTGGACTTGCAAAATGATGCAATTGAATTCTATGATGTATTTGTTGATGTATTGGCCATTCTTCATATTAAGATGATTGAGCTGGTGTTCTACATTTCCAATAGAATTGTGCAGACTAAAATTAGTTTAAAGCTCAAGCATAAACTCCTTATAATTATCTGTCCATATGGGCCAGAGTGTAGGATCTTCCATCTGGAGAAGGTCCAGTTCAAACCATTTCAGAGCCATCTCTTTCAGATACAATTGAGCAAAGGTTACTTTTGCTTGGTCAGTACTAAAGACCTTGAGGCAATCTTGAAAGTTTAGTTTGCACTGTACTAAAAAAATACAGAGTTTGTGGAGATCTATCCCATTAAACTGATCTGGTTTTCAAACCTTGATGTATGAAGTGGATTCAGAGGCAGGGTGGCAGGAGGAACATGCCAGATTATTAATGGTGGTTACCAATTGGGCAAGCATGTCATAAGGGACTTGCTCATCTGAGTCAGAAGGAATGGGGTCTTTTTCAGAGAAGTCTAATCCATCATCAGAGGGGTTATCTCTGGAGTGGTAGGAGCTACTATCAGAGGGATTGCCCTCTGGGTAATTAGGTGGATTGTTAATATTAGGTGATATATAGAAAGACCTTTTGAGAGAGTGATAACTGGCTTGGATTTCTTGGTTACCATTGTCAAGTTCAATGATGCATGCCCCTAGAATTGGAGTAAGTGGTGGAAGACATGATGTAGATGATGTAGGAGTATGTTGGATAGAGAAGCTGCAGAATTGGTCAATGAGTTTAGATCCTTGATGACTACTTCCAAAGATGGAAAGGGGATTATATCTAAAAGATGTAGGAGGGTTGGTGCCCATGGTATGAAAGCATAATCTAGTAGCATATGTAGCCATGGTTAAAGACTCTCAACAAGTGGGAGTTTGAATATACTATTAAGATCAGATCAACTCCAAGGGTTGACTCTGAGACTTTATGTAGAGTCAGGTAAGGCTAGTAGAACTTTGGCTTCAGCAACTTGGAGTGGAGCACTATGCCCTTGTTGGAGTCTGTTCTGGATTTACAGAGCAGAGTTAAGACTTAATGTTGACTAGCAATGAAGTCAAGCAGAGAGATCAGAGGAGAGTCTAGAACTCAAGCAGAGGACAGAAGAGGAGCTGAATCTGTTTGATATTTGAACTGAGGTGTACAACAATTAAAGTATGCTTTATATACTATAAAGCAGAGGCAGATTGGTAAGGAGTTACTGCAGATGAGTAAGTCCTGAGTAAGATGAAGAAGAAGAAAGCAGAAGCT
>JBBPUK010000394.1:0-19449 GCA_038094635.1 Tylopilus cervinicoccineus
GGTCCTTATATGCATCCCCACCATGATGGTGTTATTTTCAGCTGTAGATAGCTGAGCAAGGAGTTGGTTTCTTTCATTTTGTGCTTCTATACATCTTATTTCTACCACTTCCAAATGATTTCCTAGTTCTGTGACTAGCCAGGCCCAATCATCAGTACTAGTAGCAATTTGGGCTAGGATAGCAGCAAGATCTGCTGGAAGTGACATTCCTTTCTTTTGCTTTTAGACTGAGGGGATCCCTGCTCCAATTTGGTCCTTCTTCTTTGAAATAGTGTCCTACATCTGCTGACAGGGTATGACTGGCTAAGTTCCTGTGATGGTTCTTGGCCCAGATACTAGTGAAGGCAATCTCAGACTGTTCTAAATAGCCCCAGAAGTCCACTTCAAACTGCCTCCCTAGTTTTACCTGTCATTCTCTCAATAGATGCTCTGCTAGCTCTTGTAACCCGACTTTTGATTTGTAGGGCTAGGGGGAGAAGAGGGGGTATGGATAGCACTTGTTGCCCATATAAGTATGGCTTGTGCAGGTGTCCACTTGACTTACTTCTCCTAGATGATAAGTCTAGGAGGACAAGATATAAACATAAGAGCTTGTTCTAATAATACAACCCCTAAACCAGAAAGGTCCTCTCTTGAGCAGGTCTTGGGTTCATAGGTCACACATAGTGTATAGGGTGATTGGAATAGATGGACTTGTAGAGGAGCCCTTATTCCCTTGCTGGTCTAGCAGTAGAGGGGGGAAACTCCAAGAGAACAAGCTGGAGACCAGCCAGTCATCCTGGTGATCTTATATACTATTCTATTGTACAGCCTCCTGGGCTTGGGGCAGCTATCTACCTATGATAGAAGTCTACAGGTGGTCTAACCCTTAACCTCTTTCAACACTCTAGGATAATGGGGATCAGCAGTCCTATGCTGCCACAGTAGGGATTAACTGCCATAGTGGTGATTGATTATCACCTGCTGTATGGCAACTCCAATCCATGGAGTCTGGTGAAGTCCAGAAGAGTCCAGAGCATTGGGGTAAGTAAAGTATGCCAGGCCATGTGCAATAGAAGGAGAATAGTCTGAAAGCCTGAATAGAAGACTAGCTCCCATGCTTTGCAGTGCTTTGAAGGTCCAGAACTTCTATCAGGGGCAACAGGTGACCCCATATAGAGTACCTCAATACCTGTGCTTGGTCTAGATGGTCTTTGGACTCTTTAATACCTAGCACTTCTGGCAACATCACATGACTGGTTATGTGGGCTGCAAAAGCAAAAGAAAATAAGAGCATCCATATTGCTCAAGAAAGAAATAAAATAGATATATTCTTGACCTCTAGGCCTGTGTGATGTGACTATAACAATATGTAGATATAAGTCCAAACTTGATCATCTGAGTTCTAATAACTCTTTAACCTCAACCACAACCTTCAGACCAATACTCAGTAAGTTCTCCAGATATTCTCTAAAATGTAACAGCCCATTTGTTTCAACACTCATAATCTGTTGAAACAAATAGGCTATCATATCTCAAAGGATATCTAGAGAATTCACTAAGTATTGGTCTAAAAGATACTCATAGGTTGTGGTTGTGGTTAAAGAGTTATTAGAACTCAGATGACTGAGTTCAAACTTATATCCACATACAAGTATGATAATACTATATAAAGTAATGTAGTCTAAGTAGTATGAAGTGCTACACTATGGTGCATATTCAACACAAGGGTGTGGCCTGTACTAATGGGTCTACCTGTTTTAGTGACTGGTTTCAGTTCTGTCTACACTATCTCACACACCACTGGGAACATGACAAGTGTTTTTGCCAAGGGAACTACCCTGTGGATAATGGCATTTTTGGCTGTGACCTTTTTGACCAACTCAATAAGTTCTAGTAAGCTCACATACTTTCAGAGTGGGCTTACTTTCAACAGACTGTCAGATCTTCTGGCATACCATGTTTGGAGCATTGAGTGCAGTGTCACATCCAAATGCACCTCAAAGAGTACACCGAAGCTGGCCCTGTATGCTTTCATTGATGCAGCAATATTGTACTCTGTCACCCTTTTCATTGCCCTTATCTGCTGGGCCACTGGCAACAATGGGGAGTACATCATCATAACTATTGTGAATGAGCACAATCTTGTTTAGGTTTACTTCTGCTCTTTGAGACTGATGCCAAATTTCTTGCAGACCACGCCAATCATTTCGATTGCGTTCTATTTGGTGCTGATTCGTATTGCCCTGTGGCGGACCAGTCCCCATTATATTTTGAGTACGACGAGGGGGCCAACCACCCGGAGCCTCTTCAGGCAACTGCAGGTCCCCGCATCGCGGATCCCCCCCCAAAGCGATGCGAACCCGACCCTGCTCGGGAGTCAGGAAATCGATACGAATCTCCAGCCTATATGTGACAGTGTTCACAATAAGGCTCAAGTATCTTGATTGCATCATCACCATCCCATACATTTTATCTGGATATCTGTCTCGTTTTTCATTTATATGTGTGGATGTGGGTGGCAGCTTGTTCTTTCGTTCGTGTTCCCATCCAGATAGGACTGTGGCATCGAATACAGAAGTCATAATTTGACCGCGCTTACCAGCCTGGAAAATAGCCATAGTTCTTCGCTTTACCTACGTTGGCACTACATACTACACACGTCTCGATGTACTGAATCAGTGTCAGGCTGCCAGCGGCCATGGAAAATATGAGGAAGGACGTAGGGTCTGATTGAACGAATTCAGTGTTGTTGCCATTTAGAGTAACGGTCTGGATTGCTTACATCGACCTTCTCAACTGCCTTTGAGGACGTGGTGCCACTGGTGCAGATAGCTCGAGGAGAAACGATTGGTTCGCTGGAACCCAGAACCCTAATGGTTTCATTTCATGTTGTGCGAGGTGACTCCTACTTATTCAGCTGCACGCGTCAATCTTCTCCACCTCGTGCTAGTTATTTGTTTGTACTTGCGGCGTTGTTGCTATTGGCCTGGCGGATGCAGACATCTGGGAAGCCCCTGCTACACAGTGAGCAAACAGCTTGTTTTCAGGGTGTATTTGGAAAATAGGGCGCCAGGAACCAACCTTGGATCCTACCTCTCAAACAGGGATCAACGCTGTTGGTTTACGCCCATCTGTGGATAGAAAATTGCATCCATGCAAGGATGCCCTTATCATCAGAATTTCAGTTCGGCGTTGGGTACAAAAGGGCCTCACTTTGAGGAGACAACTCGTGAACATACTTGCATCCCATTAAACCACAGATCGTAGGAGCCCAGAATCACCAAAATGTCACCTCCGGTACGTTATCTTCGCATCGGGCATCCCATTCTGTCCCTCCTGCTATCATTGGTCTCATTTGTCGCTTACGTAGGAACCCGACCTTGCACTACAAGATGCCATTTCGAGGATCAAGCAGATTTGTCTCATGAGCAATGGAAGATCCCAGTACTTTCCCTATGGTACGGAAATATACAGTTGATGTATGCATGTCACGTCTAACCCTGGTCCGTCAACGTGGTGTGTATCGCATCCCACAGGTGGAATTGGATACAGAGCCAGTGTGACTCACTACTTTGAAAGCAGCACAGAAGTAGCAGTCGGCGCTGTCCAGCCGGGATCAGAAGATGACCTAGCAGAAATTGTAAGTCTCTTCTGCAAGATCTCGCGTGCTCAGTCTTACAATAGCGTGAATGTATGGCACACCAGATCAAAGTTATCGCAGATACTCATGTTAAATTTGGGGTGAGTCTCATCTTGCTCGTTAGCGTTGGAGGGTGAGTGACATGGCCCTTTCCAATTCAGGTCAAATGCGGTGGTCATTCGAGTAACCCTGAATTTAGCTCCACTGAGGGGATTCAGATTTGCCTTAGCCGCCTTCACCAGATCGTCGTCGACAAGCCCAACATGCGTGTGCGCGTGGGGGCTGGATGTCTTTTCGAAGAATTATATCAAGCCCTGGACCCTTACAATATTAACATTGTCGGTGCCACTGGCATGTCGGGAGTCGGCGTGTCTGGCTGGATGGTAGGCGCTGGGTATTCAATCAAGACGAGTCAATACGGACTGGGAATAGACAACATTGTCTCGGTAAGGGTGGTCCTCCCTGACGGGACCATCAAAGTGGCAAACGACATGGAAAACCCGGAGTTGTTTTTTTCTATCAAGGTAGAGTACAAACGTTACGCAGACGCCTTCCTTGGATCTCAGATCACGTTACTAGGGTGGAGGCAACAACTTCGGTATAGTGTCCGAATTCACGCTCAAAGCTCATCCACAAGGCGAATACTACGTGAGGTTTTATTTTCTATCCTCAACTATCACTAATGACTGATCACCATTGCTGTCGTATCTAGTACCGTATGTTCGTGTACGAACTGCAGCACTCTGATAAAGTCAGAGCAGCCATCATGACCATTATCGAGAGACAGGATGAGAAGGCAAACATGCTTGCTTTGTTTCGAAGCACACCAGGAGAAAATGGACCCAGTGTACGCTTCAACTCTTTTTCCACAGTGAAACCTTACGGTATTCCGATTTCTTACTCTATGTCCTACAGGCCACACTAATAGTCAATTCTGTGTATGACGGCAATTTTCCCACTCCTGACCCCTTCCAAGAATTGACGAAGATTCCTCATAAAATCGGAGGCGAGTACTGTGACTCTTTTATTTGGAGGTGAATAATCCGTCTGTGCCAACAGCATCTAGCCATCATCCACTATCCGGCAAGACTGGTTCCTTCCTCCAGGCTGATCTATTGTACTCGCATCACAATGGGACATACGATCTCCTAAGCGAGATTCCGAGGCCGTGAGCATGAACGCACTTTCATTGTAGCCTCATTAGATCTGCGTTTGCATGCAGCGCCGACTATTCAGATGGGGATCGTCCTCAGCCACCTATGGCCGGCATTGGTCGGTTTCCACGGTACGTCAAGGTCAAGTATACTTGTTTTCATAAAATGATGACAGGATCGTGTCAGTGGTCGGTGGGGCAATGTCATGGTCGACGAATTCACCCCATGCATCATCGAAGAGGTGGAGAAGGAATTTTACGTACGTGTTCCCGGCATTCGCATTCCGAAAGTGCTGACTGTACGGAATGTTCTAGAGAATTGCCAAAGAGGTTGGAAAAAACGGTGGTGTCCGTGTCAACGTCGCGATGTGGCCCTTCACCACGTCCATGTTTGACAATGCGACCAGTTCTGCCTTTCCCCATGAGAGAGGCAAGCCCAACCTCCCTATCGCAATTCATCTGATCTGGGATGGTGCGAAAAACGACGCGCACTGGATCAAGATTATGAAGTCCACCTTGGAAAGGCTCAGAAAAAACGTCCAAAACGAGGTCTCCCGGACCCTTCCAAGCATGATCACTACAACATTCTCTGACACAACGACCGCGGAGGATCTCTATCGTAACAATCTGCCGAAACTGAAGGAATTGAGAGGGACGTATGATCCCACTGGTGTGATGGATCGCACTGGCGGGTTTAAGATTCCTCGTGCACCCATGCTCAAATGAAGTTAGCATTGAATGCGACGAGGTAGTGAGAGGGGTAGGCGAGCAGGCTCATATTCGTGTGATCGTGTGTAAACAAGTGGATGACTATCTCCCATTAGCGCTGAGTTGTAGTTTCCAGATCCGTATGTGATGTATATGATGTATATGATGGTACACCACGCTCCAAACTCGTTCGGTCAGTTTCAGAAATTTGAGCCATTCCGATCACAGCATAAGCTACACCTCTGAGTGATACCGCGAGCAGAGAAAGGAAACTCTCTTATCTGTGAGGAGACCGCTGAGCCAATCGGAACTCACCAGGCATGTTGCAGAGATTCGTCAAGTGGATTACGTTGTAATTAGACTGCTTCAATCTTGACCGACGCGGCGTGTTATCGGTGAGTTGTCCAGCGCAACACAAAAAAATTATATGTGACACGCGATGGGCAAACCACCAAGCGATTTTGTCCTCCCCCACTCTTCATGCAAACATTGTCTCGCCGTGTGTTCTAGTCACGTTCTGCTAGCTGCCTTCCCGTCCTCGAGTGTCAGTCTCTATTCCCTCTACTCCTGCTGGCGTTTAGTCTGGTGACCAGCCCGCTATGAGGCCGCCGCGACGATCCGCCTCACAGCGGGCTGGTCACCAGACTGCTGGCATTACCACCATGGGGTCAGGAATGTCAATGGATGGTGTTATACTCATTGCGGTAGTTCTCAAAGGTATCCTGTATGGTGTGTTCGTTTGCTCAGTTTCCGCAGTTACAGTTCACTTAGTAGGTCTGGTGTAGGATTTTCACTTCTCATGTTCATCGACGCAATGCGGGCGTTATTGCGGAAGGATAGTCGTTGTTCGGCCAACCTGACAGCTATGATCCTGATCGCCGTCTCCCTCCTGGTTCTCAGTACCGCCGTGAGCTCATTCGCTAGCACTCAGGACATAAATTCCCTTCCTGACAGCCCTCTTTCAAGCACATGGTCAACCTTCTCGTGAACCGTATTTGGAGCATCGAGCGCGCTAAATGAACCTCGAGGGGTACACGAAAGCCTTCCATGTTTGCTTTCATCGATGCAGCTATATGGTACTCTGTCTTCCTCATCGTCTCCCTCGCCTTCTTTATCGCCGCAAACAACGGAGAGAACATCGTCCTAATCATTGTGATTAGTACCTCTGGACTGCTTCCACTCTTCAGGACTGATGCCAATATTTTTTTTCAGGTCGTAATGATCATTTCAGTCGCGTTTTACATGATGCTGATTCGTATCGCCCTGTGGCGGGATAGCGACCAGAGATCGACTGTGCATGATGGTAGTGACTGAATGCGAATTAGGGATAACGGGGTCAACGTTGGGCTGTGGTCCTCTCCCCACTCTGCAAACGTGTTAGACAGGATCCGGCACGCCTCAGCCCAAACGAATTCGTTGGTTTTTCGGTTAATCGGGGCCTCACCACCGACGCACGCACACGAGGCCGAAGCACAGATCGCGGAGTAGGCTGGAGAGCAGACATACCGTCAAAAAGAAAAGAAAAATTCATAAGCTCACCTTTGTGTCAACGGACACGTGGGGGCTCGCCTTGACTGCGACGGATCCGCGACAAAGAACCCGATTATCAGTCGAGGAAGTCACGAACGGCCAAAAAGATGTTGTATCCGAACGTCTGGAACGCTGAGAATAGTTAGATTTCCCGCACGACAATCAGGTTCGGCTGCATGCAAGGGCGCGTTTTTCTTATGTCACGTTTCTCTTTCTGTCGTTGGGTTGCATGTAATGGAAAAAACTGGATGGTGCGGTGGACGGAGGGACTCGCTCGAACAGGTGCTGTTTCCCCTGAAAAACGGACGCACTGGCGGTACACCTACGGCCCACCGAGCAAAAATTCCAGGGCAGGTTATTGAAAATCGGGCAACTAAGCACCTGTGTGGTACAGCAATCGTTGTGCGTCAAGCCGTCCGCTTGCGTTTTGCACATCTGCAAAGCAGTTGAAATGAATTGTAGTGTCAACAGGAGGATTCCATGTGGTCAGGGCGAGGCGTTGTTTCAGGAGATTAGCGGTAGCCACTTCCCTGTATCAACTTGCAAGGACTCGGACGTACAAACTCGTACTACATCAGCACACGCCATGATGGATGGCAGTTTGAATGGAGCCAGTGTCACCCTCGCCTCGCCTCATGTCGACAAGGTGCCGAAAGGTATGGCCACGAGTACTTGCTTCCATGAACTTTGATCTACGCCGCGATCATCAGGGGAGGGGTGCTGCGTAAAGTGAAGCGGATGGTTTGAAGGGAACCAGAATAACAATTGAGATGTTGCGCGATAATCTCATGCGTCTGGGCGACACTGACTTAGCCACTGCGACAAGACATGTCTGCAGACGGCCGCATAAAGGACGATTCGGAGCATGTGAGTGATACCCTTATTTGTGCCTTGAAGGACAGCCAATCACTGGAACAGAATGTTACGTTACTATTCTGCCTGGCCGATACCGCGTGTCGGCGAGTTAGCACTTGATTCAAGCTCATAATATCGTATTGGTATGATTAACCCTGTCCAGGAAGACTTACATCGCTAATTCTCGACGAATCACGACGTTCTGCAATGGTGTGCAGGCCTCCAGGCGGTGGGCAAACCTTGTGTCTCAAGATTTCAACCCTACCACAGCTTGTACTATTCCCGTCCTTCGACTGTCAGTTATCATCCATCTGCTTCGTATAGCGTTACCACCATGGGGTCAGGAATTTCTTTGGACAATGCCCTACTCATGGCAGTTGTCCTTGAGGGTATTCTGTATGGTGTGTTCTGTTCGATTTCTGCCATCATTGTTTGCTCAACAGCTCTGATGTAGGGTTTTCACTTCTCATGTTCATCGGCACCATATGGGTTTTGACGCGGGGAGATGGTCGTTACTCGGCCCACCCGATGGTCATGATCCTGATCGCCATTGCACTCCTAGTTCTCAGTACTGCTGTGAGCTCATTCGCTGACGCTCGATCTGAACCCCCTTCCTGACAGTCCTCTTTCAAGCACATGGTCATCAATATTATACGCATCGACAATGGCCTTATAAAATACCGCGACACATTCCCTGGAGGACCAGTGGCGTATCTCGGAGACGTTACTCAATGGGTTTATTGGTCAGGAAATGCCATCTACACCCTCCATACTCTTATCGGTGATGGCGTGGTGGTATGTTACGATTTCCACTCGGTCTGTGTATGCTGAACTATGGCCAGATATATCGTTGTTATGTCGTATGGCAATCGTTCTGGATTATCATCATCCCTTGTTTGCTCTGGTGCAGCGTAGCAGGTAGGAGCGGGTACCTTGTGTGAATTGCCGGTGATAATGTGTCTATTTTAGCAACTGGTGTCGGGGCCGTCTACACCGTTTCACAAGACACAGTGAACGCAACGAATGTTTTTGCTCACGCAACTAGCCAGTGGATCACGGCGTTTTTGGCCTCAACATTCTCGACGAACCTGTTGAGTTCTGGTAAGTTCATGCACTTTCAGGATCTGGAAAGTTCTCAACGGAATGACAGGCCTTCTCGCATACCGTGTTTGGAGCGTTGAGCGTAGTGTCGCATCCAAACGCACCTCGAAGAGTACACTGAAGCCGGCCCTGTATGCCTTCATCGATGCGGCGATTTTGTATTCTGTCACCCTTTTCGTCGCTCTCATTTGCTTCGCCACTGGCAACTATGGGGAGAACGTCATCGTAACCATTGTGAGTTGATATAGTTCTGCTCAGGTGTGCTTCTACTCCAAGCCCTCCAGACTGACGCCTGTACTTCTTGCAGACCATGCCAATCATTTCGATTGCATTCTACATGGTGCTAATTCGTATGGCCTTGTGGCGGAACAGTGCCCAGTATACCTCGACCACGACAGGGAAGGTGGCCACACAGGATATCTTGAGCCAACTGGGGGTCCATGTACCAGACCTCTCGACGAACGATGCAGCCCAAACCCTAGTTTGTGAGCAAGGAAACCGCGAGGGACCCTCGGTCTAAAGGGGAGTCTGTGAGCCTTATAGCATGCCAAGCCTCTCTCCAGCATATCATCTCCCTTTCGCCTCTGTGGAGTCATTGCCTTCCCTACAGCATATGTAGAGTTGACTACTGAATGTAGATCTGTCTTGTTTCCTTCTCTCCCGCAATATATGGTCTGTTCCCGTCTGAGCGTCACCTAATGTTCTCCGCCCGATCTTCGGGTGATGATGCAATCTATCTTGATTCCATGATTATTATTATTATTGCCTTGCACAGTACTCCATCTGCCCTTTCCACTCCTACCATCTCCAAACGCTACCCGAATTCTCGATGCACTTCCTGCTCACTCCCATCTCCAGCACGACGTTGCCCGTTCTGCCATCGATCAAAAGCTCGCTTGCTCTTATCCTGGAAACGAGCAAGGCCGAGAATGGCTGGCAATTCGGAGCTTCTAGTGTTCCGCCCAAGTACAGTGGTCCCCAGTCACTTGTGTCAGCAAAATTTTACACACTTCAACATTTGATAAATAAATTAGTTCTAATATCATTCTTCATACAGGAGCTGTACACGGAGAAAAAAAATGAAGTCAACTACAAATGACCTCGAGATACTGAGCAAGATTCTCCTGCTGTATCTTCATGCTCACATTTCCACGAAGGATCCGAGAACGGACGCGGTCCTCGCCAAAATCAGGCAGCCACTGCTGGCGATGACGCGTGTGTACGTGACTTTGGGATCTGATCCACACTGGCCGAGCGTACCGGTTGTGCACTGCACCAGAGTGCCCAAAGAGTTGTTCCACGGGTCTGACTAAGGTGAATGTTGAAGGTAGAGTCAAGAAAAGCTTCGCGCTCAATTACTATAATACCTTCAAGCAGGTCGCTTCAGAGTCTGCTAACTCCAGGTGCAGCCAATTTGCAGACCCGGTGAGCGGGTGGAAACTGATCGTAACTCGTGTTATGTACTCGGTCCTTGCCATCGGTATGTACCATCGATGATGACCAAATTCTGATTCACTTCAGGTTCCATCGGGATATAGTCCATACCCGCGGTACGACACTTTGCCACAATGGAAGGGTCCCCTCATTTGATGGTCGTGTGGGACAGCATGAAGATCTTTGTACGCGATGTGGAAAATATCTCCCGACCTTGAATCAGACAGTGAAGCGGTCACCGCTCGCTTTCAGAAGGCGGTCGGTCTATCTATTCTGATGCACCACGTTGAACACATCAGTCGCCACGACGGCGATCTCCACAGACGGTAGGAAAAATAGAACAGGTCAGACAATGCTAGTGTTTCAATTCTCGCACGCTCTATCCTGCGTTGTAGTCGAAACACACTGACGACGTCCACACCTCGATGGACGTCACAATATCACAGAAGAGCTCAGCCTGTGGAAGTGCACTCGCTCTGCGTGATGGCGTCGAAACACAGAGGATCCATATTTCATTTCGGATGAGGTTACTTCGAACTGGGCATTGTCCGTCCTCCCCCAGTCAGAACAGACAGCGGAAACGACGCCTGCTGATGACAAAGGTGCGTCCACAGTCCCACTCGTCCTCCACACCACCATGCTGCAAGACAGACAATCTCTTGATATAAGATATGTCCTCCAAGGTCGGTGAACACACCACCGGCTCGTCGCCTTCTGATTCGATATTCGAAATGTCCCTCAACAGCTATCCGCCTGAGTTAATGGCCGCCTTCAGGGGCAAGTACCCCGCTCCCTTCCTCGTCCTTCTGCGTCGCTGACCTCCTCATTCTTCCCCTTCCCTGTAGCCTACGCTGCAAGTCTCGGACCGACGCCCGCACCCGAGTACAACATCGTACACCAATGGTACCCCCGCGTCCAGGTCCCGCCCGGCCATCTCCCGATCCGGATCGCCCAATTCTCCCGGGGCGACCGCACGGACGGTCACCACCGCCTGCACCACTGGGCTATCTTTGTCCCGACCTCGACCCGGCGCGGCGTCGGAAATTTCTACGAGATCGGCGGGAGCCTCCAGGCAGGGTACGTGACGCAGCACGTTGTGCACAATCGGCACGTCAAGTGGGACAAGGACGAGCGGGGGAGCCACTTGGTGGGCTGGGTCGCGCCGGAGTGGTTGGGTGCGCTGGAGACGCATCTTTCGCTCGTGCCGATCCGGCAGGGAAGGCCGGAATGGAACTGCCAGACGTGGGTCGTCGAGGCGTTGCGCGGATTGAACCAACCGCACATGTATGCAGTGCAGATGGAGTACACTCAGTGGTTCCAGCAGATGGCGATTGTGGAAAAGGCGTGGGAGGTCGGTGATGCCTAGGCGGGGACCATCAGAGGTGTGTGAAGAGGCGGAGAGAAGGTAACGACAATGTAGCATTGACTTGCTCTAGATATTGATGTTTTGCATTTTGTATTGTTGATCCATCATTCGTCAATTTTATCGTGTTCTGTCCTGACTATGGTCGTGGTCATTGTATGATTCTTTCTGGAGCTGGTTTCTTTCATGTTCTGTACAGTGGAACGCTGACGATCTCGTCCTGCCAGCTAGTAGGTCTCAAATTCGAAACGACGCACACACGAAAGAACAAGAACTTGGCTATTCCCTTCACGGTGTCTTTGCGACAGTGCAGTGCCCGCGAAGCTCCCGGTCGATCATTCCCAGATCCGCGCACACTGAAATTAGGAACAGACTAGAATTAAGAAAAAAAGAAAAGGTACCGTCCAGGATCTATCCACGCGCTCTACCCTACCCTCACCCAGACCCCATCGACTCTCCCTCTCTACCCATAATTGCTTCCAATTCTTTCCCATCTAGCGCCTCCTGGATCATCGAAATCGTACTCTCCAAACTCCGTCTCCGCGTCGACGGACTTGTCCGCGTCGTCCCCAAACTCGCTTGTCGTCCATGTCGGCCTCGGAATGGCGCCTTGCTGGGCGACGACGTCGGCGAGGTCGGCGTCGCGGGTCCGCCGCCAACCATACTTGAGTTACTCTGCGAGGACGCGAGCGAGGTGGACGATAGCGCCGCTTCAATGCTCGCTTCAATAGACCCAGAGGAGGAAAAAGAGATATCGCCGACAGAGGGCGTCTCGGGGAGCGATTGCGAGTGCGCATGCTGGGCGAGGAATGCCTTGGCTTCTTCGGCATCGAACAGCTCAGGCGGTAAACGTTCGTTTTCGATATCGGATTTTCGTCTAGATGAAAGGGTCAGTGCGTGAAACTGGAAAGAGCAGGAGACGTACGCGTCTTCAAATCCTGTAATGGCATCTTTAATGCCCTCTGTACCCAACGCTAGTGTGCCATACGGCAATTTGGCAGATCCACTTATGCTCTTCAACTCTCCCACCTTTTCAGACTCTTCCCTGTTGGATGCAACACAGGTGAGTGACCCCACACAAACAAAATCATGATGCATGAAATGTCGCTACGAACCGAAGAAGCGCAAAGACACGTGCCATACGCCCGACAGCAAGAATCTTGTTCTTGATAACCTTTCTCCGCTCAATGGAATCCTCAGGATGTGGCGGTTGTGGCAGAACTTCTTCATCAGATTCTTCAAGCTCTTCCTTGCTACAGGTATTAAGGACGGCGACTAGCATGTCCGTGACTGTTGCGAAATCAACGTCATTTCTCGGACGACGGAAGATGGTCAACATACTCTTTTCCCCGACGAACGGCAGGCTCCATGTAAAGACATCCATGAAGTTCGGTAACCAATATGGGTGGGGAGTACAATTAAATTGACGAATATTCATCACGTTGCTCTCATATTTGAGAACAGCAGCTTTGTTGTTGTAAACGTCGAGATAGTTTGGTGCGGAAAAAATCGTCATGACTGAAGGAAAACCGGTCGTCTTGGTCTTGCGATACATTCGGTACCTGGAACTCTGCTCCGAAGATGAAACATAAACATTCTATGGGCGCACACACCCTGCGTCTTGAGCCTCGTGTGCACGGATGATGGAGAGGAGGTTATTACGCTCGAGGAACTGACAAGCAGCCTGATACCTATCCACGAGGTGAGTATATACTGCCGTTTTTTCATAACCGAACACGCACGTAAAGAAATATGAGCATCCCCGCACGTGGTTGTGTACGAAACTTTCATTCATTTTTTCTTGTCCAAAATCTTCCACCGGATCTGACCACAAAATGTCACACATTAATCCATGTGTAGGTGGTTCCCGGAATCGGTCAATCTAGCACGATTCGTGAGTGCACACGGCACAGGCGACAAAATGATGGGACGTACTGCACGGATATCATCCATCGTGTTCAATTCTGGCGATAGCCCACCATGTATGCATAGGAATTGTCTGTTCATGATGGCGGCGAGCGGCAGCGCGCAAAACGACTCCATGCAGGCATCGTATATGCGCTCAGAATACTTGTGTTTACCTGCAGCAAGTTAGTATTCTACTTCGAATCAACGAATGTAACTGACACTCAAGCTTGAACGTAAAATAGTCTGTCAGGTGCCGGCACTCGTGGTTTCCACGAAGCAGGAAGAGGGTGTCAGGATACCATATCTTCAATGACCACAAGTATAGCACACACTGTCCAGGGGGTGGTCAGCAGTCGCGCGTAGAAAGTAGGGGGGAACTCACTTCGATGCTAAAATATCCTCTGTCGACGTAGTCTCCGAGAAACAAGTACCTCGTGTCGGCAGGGCTCCCACCGACTTCAAAGAGCTTCATAAGATCATACTAGCACAACGTCAAGGACCATCGGTCAATTACAGCGCCGAACAAACAGAAGATACCCACGTACATATTGTCCATGAATATCACCACAGACTATGATGGTGGTGAGCGTATCGGTTCGGGCGAAGAATGGCGCGACCGACCTGTGATGGGGGCCTCGACCTGGAGGACATTGGGCTCGACCCGGAGAAGGGCCGTCGCTTTTTCGATAATCCACATTGCATGTTCCTCACTTATCCGACCCTCTCTATAAAAGTGATTTTTGAGGAATGCGACATCCGGTTTGGACGGATCGTGTTTTGAGAAAAACTGGGCATCTGTCGGAATGTTCATGGCAGGGGCTTGCACCTGGGCGGGGAGGGTCAACAGCGAGGAGGAGCGTCAGGGCGGGGCGTACATCTTTGATGACCCGCTCCTGCGTGCTTATAACGTTACCATCCTCGAGAACGTGCTGGGTGAAGTCGATGTTAGACGGTCGTCGACGATGTTCAATCTGCTCGATGGCCTTTTCGACGTGGGCTTGAGTAGTGGGCATAGTCGCTGGCGGCGTGCAGACAGAAGCAAGGGACAAGCGAGGGAGTTGCGTAAATGGACTGTGCGGTGGCGGGGTTCAAATGATGGCTCCCTTGGCGAGCTGGCAGGACAACAATAACGAGATCTTTACATGGCTACACTACGGCTAGGAGCCAAAGTACGCTCTCAGAGCATGGTTGGCGACGTTAAATCCGAGCAGAGACACGACGAAGCTCGCGAACAGCGGCAGCAATGGGGCGAGAAGGATCTCCGCGCGTATCAGAAATGGTAACGCTGTCGCGATGAGCCTAGGCGCTAAACGGAATGATAAGATTGGCTCACCGCTCAGTCCGAGATACATCCCATAGATATACTGCGCAAGTCTATGGAGGGGGTTAGGGTCGAGGTCACGGGCTGGGGCAGAGGGACGGTACCCTGCGAGGTAGAGGGTGTTGCCTACGAGGAGGCAGACCCACTTATCTCTTGTGATGATGGGAAGCAGGATCAGTTGTGCAACGTACAGCGTGAGGTAGAGGGGGAAGAATGAATTGGTGTGGACGTCAAAAGCATATGCCCATTCGACCGACGAGTCGGCGAGGGATGCATGAGAGGAAGGCGACAGGAGAACTTTGTTGGCAAAAAGGCTGAGCTGCGTCAGTCCGAGTCGACGGTCATACGAAGACGCCCTACCGGAGCAGGGTTGCGATAACCACGCCCACAAAGAGAAAATCGCGGAAGATCATGATGAACGCCAGCTTCACCGCGTCCAGAAAGGTGTACGAATACACCACAGACCACCCCATCGCAGCCACTGTAAAGGACAGTCGTCAAGAGGATCAAGGACGAGTGGCGGTGCATACCGAAGAGACAGCCAAAGAGGAGGATCAGTATGGCTGGGTCGTCTCTCGCCCAGGTGTTCTTTGTCTCTGCAAACGCGGTCGTACGAAGAACCAAGTACGCGAATAACGCTCACGCTTGTGGTAATATACATTTCGATAACTGGTCATGTCAGCGGCGCGCCATGGTCAATCTGAATGACATACACTCTCTTCGGTGCGAGGCAGAGATACGACAGCTGCCACAGGGCGAGCTCGAAGTCCTGCACGGGCGTGAGCACGAGGGTATCCCGCAGCGATGCGACGAACCATCTGCTGGAATCGGTGCAGCCTGCGGAATATAAGGGGCACACGGCTGGAGAGGGCGGCATTGGCGGACGCAGGCACGGCATGTGTCGGGTACGCGGGCGAGGTCAGCGGGAGGATGGCCATCGTCTATGACGACCAGTGACGGCATGCGGTCGGCATTCGTTCGGAGTGTGAACTTTTGAGTCGGCGCGGATTTCTTTGTGTGGGTCCCCCGCCGTCGTTTGCTCCATTGCCAGACAACGACCGCCATGGAGGACGACTCTGAGGTGCTCGACTGGGGACACGAAGAAGAGCCCGGCATCGCCGTGCATGGCAGCGAAGAGCGCACCTTTGACGCGGACGACGCGGAGGATGCTGTCTCGCTCGGTGGCGACGAAGAGGATGAGTTTTTGACTTACCAGTCTCGCGTTCCACAGCACACCGCACACCGCGCCCCTTCTCCTCAAAAAAGCGGCCGCCACCCCAAACAAGACCTCCCAAGGACCTGCAGCGAGTCGCCCCCCCTTGCCCCGCCGCAAGACCAGCTCGCCGAGCACACTGGCTCCAGCGACCAGTCTCCGCTGCCCCCGCGCGCTCGTGCGTTTGGGAACCTCGTACACGCCTTACCGCCCAAGCCCGTCGTCTCTACTGTGCCGTTCGTCCATCCTTCTCACCCGTCTATTTTTGAAGCTACAGCCATGGCTAGTCGTACCGACCGTGACAAGAGGAATGGCGCAGGCTCAAAACCAAGTGTCTATGACCACGATGACTCACTACCACCCGGCTGGGAGGTCAAGTATCCAAGAAACGGGCGCGGTGTCTACTATTACAACATCCACACCAAAGAGTCCACTTGGACTCGTCCTACCGCTCCCTCCACCCGTGAAAAACGCGGAGAACGGTCTGACCGTCGTGATGACTCTCTTGACAAACCTTTGTCCACCAGGAACGGTGAACCCCTGATTCCACGTCTAGGTCGTACTGAGAGTGGTGACATGTCGTACAACGATCGCCACTATCGTCCCGCAGAATCTGGTCGGCGGGAAGAACGACCCGCTCGACCATCACAGCTCATCGATTCCTATGTGCCAGATTCATACTCTCCCAACCACAGGAACACTCGGCCTTCGCCTCCATCACCTCGTGCGAGAGATAGGGACTCCACTCCGCCACCTCGTCATCCTTCGTCTCCTAGTGACTCCTATGGTGATCGTGATGGCGTCCAGCGTTCTCACCGCGAATTCCCCCCTGTAGCTGTGCCGTCTGCTCAAGATCGCACTCACGTTGCGCATGACAACGTGCCACACGATCGCACAAGGGAACATAGACAACGTGACGACCCCCCTCCTCTACAACCTGAGCGCCGTAATCCACCACGGGACACTGAAAGGTCATCGGCTACCAGTACGTTGTCCGCCTCCTCCCCTCCCCCCACCTCTCGTACTCGGCGTGTTTGCTCCTCCCGAGGTGGAGGACAAAGCATCTCGCAGGCGTCTCGCGAAGCCTTGGGAGTCGAGTTGCGCCATACGATATCTTGTTCCTTTTTGTTCGACTTCCTCGCATGGACACACGGACGCTCATCATGGATCCCTGTCTTCTTACCCTTTGCCATTTCTCTTCTCTTTGTGCCCTTCTTTTCACCCATCCTCGCATCTTTATTCTTTAGGGCCAAGGTCACCTGCCTCCTATCCTCGTGGCTCTCAGGACTCTGCGAATACTACCCCACGCTCCTCGATCAAACCATCTCAGTCAGCTTCAGAAGCCCCCCTCGCTACAAGGAAGAGCCGCTTCTCGCAAGCTGACGCTCCTCTGCGCGGTCGGAAATCCGAATCTCGCGATGTCGGTATACGGCGAGCCCGCACGGATGACATCTCTCGTGGCTCTCGCTACATTGACGATGTTCCGAGCTCACGCTCCATGTCAGACGTACGCGGGGACGACGACACTTCCACTCATCCTGCGTCAGATGCACAACGTACGTCTTTGAGCCATCCTATACGACATCCATCCTCATGTCAACGTCGACTCGCGTATATGCACCTTTACTTCTTTCATCATGTTTCCTGCTTCAATATCCAGGGTCAGGATCAAGGAAAAGAGCGCCTTTGCCTCAGGATGAAACATTCCCTCCTGGTACAAGACCTTTTGTGCAACGCGGTGACAGTCATTCCTCAGGACCTGGTGGCCTAGTTCCGGCCTCGGTGGCTGAGAATCGGCATACCACTCGCACAGCTACTGATGACACGGGACGCGACTCGGCTCGGCGAACTCCTTCTCCGCCACCACCTCAGCCTCGTGCTCCCCCAGCTGAGCGTGGTGATTACAATCGAGGGCGTTCCCGTTGGTCTAGGCCACAAGCAAACGGGCCCTCGCAAACGGACTCACGCAATATGCACGAGTCCTCCAGAGCTCGTACCCATGATGCTACAATGGATGTTGATGATGCTCCTTTGCCTAGGTCGTCGGATCCATCGACCAAGCAGATCCCTCCGAGGCGACTAGCTCTACAGGATGATGTGCCAAGATACCCACGAGCGATGCTGAACTCAGACAACGACGGTCCACCAAGGGGTACATTTGTCATTCCATTACTTGTCTCGTGGTGAAGACTGATATTTTTTGTCAATAGGCATCCGTGAGTCCCGGGACGGGATGGATTCAAGACATCGCCCTGCGGTTGAAGGTTCTTCCCGTTTCGGTCCCCCAAGAGATCGATCAATAACAGAACGTCATTCCACAGAACAGGCTACTTTCCTGGCGAGTTCCTACACTTCGCTATAAGGAGCATTCTCTGAAGCGCCGTCTGACCAGAATGAGCCATATCGTAGTGCAGAGACAAGGCCTCCCCCTTCGGGATCCAACATCAAATTATCTGGCACGAACAACATACCCATCGGCGCCAGAAACAAGTTTGCAGGCAATGTCCCACCTCCGCCTGTTCCATTGAGTAGTACCTATCGCGCTCCTGCGATCACAACTGGAAGTAATGGTGAGCCTGTCGGCCCAAGGCGGGACCGCGTGAACAAGGACCATGAATGCCCTGTAAGTTTTTGGCTCTATTCGCTAATGGTGAACTTATTGAGCACTTCAGTTTCACCTGGACGTCGACAGAAGTGCACCGACGGAACCAGCCAGACGTGAAGGTACTTACCGATCTCCTGTAAGTCCCTATTTTGCCTCAGCCATTGCTTACCTGACATACTTTGTTGAATAGGCGAATGATGCGCGTCCTTTACCCTTGGTCGAACCAGTAGTGCCACCCACACGCCCCTCGCGAGCCGCTCTGGGCACCGTGAGTCCTGTACTAATCATCGATTGATAGTTCGTTTGACTGACCTTTTTCTTCTAAGTCTCGCTTCGGACCGCCCATCGTCAGGGAAAACCCTGAGCCTGTGCGATCGCAAACAAATGTCTCGCCTGACAGCCAGCCTTCTGAAAGTATTCCGGAGGGTTCATTGCGCGCTACGCCACCTCCACCCTCGCGAGAATCTTCGATGACATCGTTTCAAGATATGGCCGTGGTACCACTTAACCGCCCCCCTCATTTACCTCCCCGGCCTGCTACCTCGCCTCGCGGATATCGATTCCGAGACGCCAATAAGCCATCCCAGCGTCTGGATGGATCTAGTCAAGTTGCCCACGAGCCTCGGACCAATGAAG